>JAOTRH010445762.1:0-31711 GCA_034768845.1 Heliamphora exappendiculata
ACTAATAATTAACAAATTTTTTACAAAAAAATTTGTTAATTATTAGTGAAGAAAATATTTCGCCATAATATGTATCTTTTTTGCTACGAAATTAATTTTTTCTCGCAAAAAAAATTCTTAATTATTGGTGACAAATTTATTTTGTCTGTCTTTTTACGACAAATATTATATTTTTATCAAGTAATTTTTAATTATTTATTATAAAAATATTTTCCTCACTAATAATTAACAAATTTTTTACAAAAAAATTTAAATTTTGTCACAAAATGAGTATTTTTTAATGATGAAATAGATATTTTTCTTGTGCTAAAATATTATTTTTAGCAGAGAAAATAAAATTTGTCAATTAGATTTTGTCATGAAAAAGCTTTTCTCTTTTAGTGAACCCTAGGCATAACAGATGGAGAGAAAAAGGAGGCGTGGGTGGAAAGTTTATTTTCAAGACTTGAGAGGGAGGCTTAGTGTTAGTAACTATTTAGTTTTTTAATATATTATTTATTTATTTATTTAAAATTTGTTTTGATGAAATAAATTTAAAAATAGAAATTTATAAAAAGATGAAAAAAATTCTACTAAATAGGAAATAAAGAAACATAAATTTAGTTTATAAATTTATTTTAGGTAAAAAAAAATTATCTTTCAATAGGATTTTTTAAATTTTTTTAAAATTTTCCTCGATAAGAAAAATTTAATAACATCAGCTATTTTTGCACCTTTGGATGCAAATGTTTTGTTTTGAATAACAACAAAAAAATTTTAGGCAAGTTCGATGCAAAATCTGATGATGGTATTTTTTGAAGATATTCTATATCTAGTAATGCGTATAGAATGTTCAACAAAAGGACCCTAATTGTTGAAGAATCTATACATGTTGTTTTGATGAAACTAACCTTGATTTTTTAAAGAAATTTTGTGAAGATAATTTGTTAGACATAGAAAAAGATGTTGAAGATATTTTCATTAAAGAAAAGGAAAAGCTAAATCAAGAGAAAGTTTCAAATCCTCAACAAAATGCAGTCCAACAGGTTGCTAAATCTTCAAATCCAGAAAATTCAAGCCTACCTAAAGAATTAAGGTACGCTCATGGTCACCCGAAAGATTTTTTCATTGGTGATCCATCGCAAGGTATCAAAACTCGTTTCTCTCTACATAATGTTTATGATAATTTAGTATTTCTTTCCTAGACTGAATCAAAACATTTTGAAGAAGTCAAAAATAATGAGTTTTGGATCTTGGCTATGCAAGAAGAGCTAAATCAATTTGAAAGAAATAAGGTTTGGACTTTAGTCCCAAGACGTAAAGTACACTCCATCATTGGTACAAAATAAATTTTTAGAAATAAAATACATGAGAATGGAGTAGTTCCTAGAAATAAAGCTCGATTGGTAGCCCAAGATTACAATCAAGAAGAAGGTATTGATTTTGATGAGACTCTTGCTCCTATGGCTAGACTTGAAGCCATTAAGATGTTGCTTGCTTATACATGCTTTAAAAATGTCAAACTTTATCAAATAGATGTCAAGAGTACCTTTTTAAATGATTTTATCTCTGAGAAAATTTTTGTGAAATAACCTCCTAACTTTGAAAATTCAAATTTTTCAAATCATGTTTACAAACTTACCAAAGTTCTCTATGGTTTAAAGAAAGCACCTAGAGCATGGTATGAAAGACTAAGCAAATTCTTGATTGAAAATGAGTTTTTAAGAGAAAAAATAGATACCACCCTTTTCATCAAGTCTCAACGATATGACATGCTAGTTATATAAATTTATATAGATGATATAATTTTTTGTACAACTAACGAATTTCTTTACAAAGACTTTGCTAAGTGTATACAGGGAGAATTCGAGATGAGCATGTTGGGTGAGTTCAATTATTTTCTCAAACTCTAATGTGTCCTACAACAAAACTTGACAAAGATGAAGATGGCATAGCAGTGGATAAAAAGCATTATAGAGGTATGATCGGATCTATCTTATATTTAACTACTAGTCGTCTAGATATTATATTTAGTATATGCATGTGTGTTAAATTTCAATTTAATCCGAAAGAATCAAATGTGACCACCGTTAAACACATCTTTAAATACCTTTTAGGTACACAAAACCTAGGATTATTTTATCCTAGAGGAATAGCCTTTGAGTTATTTGGCTATTCAGATGCTAATTTTGCCGGATGCAAAGTAGATGAAAAAATCACAAGTGGTACTTGTCAATTCCTAGGACATTCACTAATCTTTTAGTTTAGCAAGAAGCAGAACTCAATGGCCATGTCTATAGGCGATGCTGAGTACATTGTAGTTAGAAGCTGTTGTGCACAAGTTCTTTAGATGAAACAACAATTAGAAGACTAAAGTTTTCACTTAGATCATATTTCTATAAAATGTGATAACACTAGTGCAATTAATATATCCAAGAACCCTATAAAACATTCAAGAACCAAGCACATAAAAATTAGATATCATTTTATAACATATCATATGCAAAAAAGAAACATCAAACTTGAATTTATAGGCACAGATTACCAGTTAGCGAATATTTTCACAAAACCCTTAAATAAATAAAGAATATGCTATATAAGAAGAGAACTTAATATGTTATGTGCTCCTAATTCTTGATTAAAATATCATACTAACTATGTCTTTTCATTGCATTTCAAAGCCCATGATGTTTTTTCTTGATATGTGAAAAAGTGTCGACACAATTGTGTGTTGTATTAACACAAAACTGTATAAAAGTGACACTGTGAGAAAAGTGTCGACCCTTTTCTATTTAGTGTCGACACCATTTTGGTTTCTTGACTCTCGGTAAATTCGTGTCGACTCCAAGCTTAATCGTGTCGACCCAAATAACCGAATGTGTCGACACTTTCTGAAAATGTGTCAACACCGTTTCCTATTTTCGATACCCACACTTTCGAAGAAAAGTGTCAACACTAATTATAATTTCTGTCGACACAAATCTTAACGTCTATATATAAAAACGTCATACCCGAACCGTCACATCGTTCCCCCTCTCTCTTTAAAACCTTTTCATTTCCCGCATAATTTTTTTTCAAAATCTGTGTCGACTCCTCATCTTCTTCTTCAATCTTAACCCAAATCTATCAAAATGACTCCTAAAACCATGGGAAAAGGGTCAAAGAGAATCGGAGAAGGATCCTCCTCAAGCCTTAGAACGTCGAAACGGAAGAAGATGACCACCAAGATAGCGACAACGACGGTTCCAGAAAACGTAGCCACGTCGGAGGTAATCTTTTTCAAAACCCCCAAAATCTGTGAACATTATTTCTCATCTTTTGCAAATCGCAAAGTTGTTCCCGGTCATTCTATAGACTTTTCTTTATTTGATTCCATATAAATGAGATTTAAATATCTCTTTTCTAGACTCGGGTGGGAGAGACTTTTGCAAATTCGAGAACCACACTATCCCACTCTTGCGAAATCATTTTATGCTCACTTTCACATATCTTTGATTTTGACCACCACCATCACCACATGGGTGAATAGTGTAGACATTGTTCTGACTCCCTCTTCTTTCAATGAGATCTTCGGCATCCCTGAAGGAGATATTTGTGTTTATCATAACCAGAAACACATTGGTGTTGAAGGTTTTTCTTTCTCTGACTCTGTTAAGAACATTTTAAAAAATGATGACATTGGCCTTATCAAGCCCTTAGAGGCTAACTCTTTGAAACCAAAAATGGGCATTTTGCATCACATGATAAACTACATTTTTTTACCCCAAATGAAATTTTTTGGTGATGTCACTTATATACACATTTTCATTTTGTGGTATATTCTAGAAAAAAAACATAGATTTAGGCTTCTTATTTATTTCTCACATGCTTCACTCACACAGCAAGTCAAACTCCTCTATCTTTCACGGGATGTATCTCACCTAAATTTTTTGCCATTTTGGCATTAATTTATCCGAGTAGAAGGCTGTTGCCTTTTCAAAACATGACTTGTATGGTAGTTCATCACTAAAACATATGCAAATTGCAAATATTAATGGTGTCTGGACCACCTCTCGTCGTGGCACCCCCTCATCCGCCAGAACTCCTCCTCCTCATGCTCCTCGAGATCTCTCTTCTATTCCCATTGATCTTGACTCCCCGCCTAATCAATCTGATCTTCCTGGCCCCTCCAATACCCCTGGTCCCTCACATGCTCCTCCTCTTCCCACATTTGCATCTACTCCATCTGCATCCTCATCTGCTCCAATTAATGTTGATCTATCTGAGATAGTCTCTTTGATTCAAGCCTTATCCTCTAAAGTGACTTTATTTTAGGCAAAAGTTGATCAAGACTTCTGTAATTTAAATCACACTATCTCTTTCCTTTCCGAAAAAGTTAAGCATCTTGATAAAACAAACTGTAGCCTCCGGAGAGATGTGGAAAATGCCACAGATGTCGGGAGAGCCCTATGTAAGACTATAGATGACAATATTATCTCCATTGTTAATTGCAATAAGACAATTCTGCATCAAGTAAGAAAAGAATATGACTAAGGTATTGTGAATGCTATCCATGCTAACTCTCAAAAAGTGAAAAAACACCTACAGTGGATCAAAGAAGCCTGGGCTAAACAGTTCAAGCCCAAATAGTTCAAGCCCAAAGAAACAAAAGAAGAAAAGGCAGCGCATCTCAAATGGGAAGCAGACCTTGCATTGGCCCCCCATTATGAAGCGATAGCTACTGTTGAGGCTAAAGATGAGCGAGCATGTGCATCAAAGGAACGGGCTTCAACAAGCAAACAAAAAGCTAAGAAGAATAAGGACTTAAAGAGATTCATGGATGATCAATAACCCTCCTTTTGAATATTACAAAAAGGGAGAAAAAAATGAGAGTTAAAAGTGAAGGAAAGAAGAGAGCAAGAAAGAAGAAAATATTTCTTTTAAGTTTCTTTTTGAAGGTGAAGACGTAGCATTTAACATACATTGTTTTTGGTTGGTTGCATGGATTGATTGATTGAATAGTTTGAATGGTTGTTTGAGAACATTTAATATGTTTAGGTTAAATAGATGATAATTTAAATTTCAATTAAATATATTCTTGGATGAATGACTATATATGTCTTGTTCATTTTCTTATGAATGATTGTTGAATGTATTGGCTATGAATATTTAGATATATGTTTGAATTCGGTAAATCACTTTGCGCATATTTTACATATTGCACAAACTCAGAATGTTCTTGATCATTTGTTGCAAATCATATAAAAATGTATGCTTTCATTCTGTTAAATGCCAAGTCATTATAATTGCATATGTTGTTTAAGGCACATCGATAAGGGGAGAACTCTTATTCAAAAATATTTTTAAATATTTTCTAGAAAATACTAATATGGCTGAAATTATTAAAAAATTGGAGATTGTTAGCCCAAGTGATTTTATTTTAATTTTGATGATTTTTATAATTTATTTTTTAAAAATAAATAGATTTAAAATGATAATATTTTGGGTAAATTACAGTGACCTCCCCTGAGATTTAGTAAAATATCAACCACCACCCCTGTGATTTCTGAAATGTCATTAACCTCCCATCTGTTTTAGGTTTTGCATCAAATTAGTCTAACCATTAAATTTTCGCTCAGCTGTGTCTTGTTTGGCGTGTTTTTTGAATAAATTTTCATGATCAAATCCATTAATTATATAGAACTCGTTGAGTTTATATAACAATTTAAAATTCAAATTCATCTGATACCTGTAACTAAGTAATTGAGTAACATTTGTTTAACAATATTTTTTAAAATTATAATTTTTATTTATTTATTTATTAGAAAATCTTATTCAATCACTAAGTTACAGATATCGGATGAATCTGAATTTTCATATTCTAAACAAGATTGACGAGTTCTACGTAATGAACGGATTGGATCATAAAAATTTATTCAAAAAACACACCAAACAAGGCACAACTGAGCAAAAATTTAATAGTTAGATTAATTTGATACAAAACCTAAACCAGATGAGAGGTTAATGACATTTCAGAAATCACTTGGGTTGTGGTTGATGTTTTACTAAATCTTAGGGGAGATCACTATAATTTATCCTAATATTTTATATTTTTAAAATAAAAGTATTAACACATTTTAAATAATACAGTTGACACCTTAGTCGAAAGAAATGACTTATCTCTCAAAAGAATTAAAACATTTTTATATTCTTAATTGAGAATATTTTGTATTGAACACAATTGAAAAATAAGTCAAACACTTTTTAGACAACGTATACTTGAAGTATATCAAGTGTGTCAACACCTATTGAACAAATGGTTTGACACCCTAATAGTTTCATGAAATTGATCATCAGGTATCAAAGCTGAGTGTTGACACAAACAAGTTTTGTGTTAACACAAAAGTACCGAAACCCTCATACTTAAAATGAGTCAACACAAATATGTTTTGTGTGGACACAAAAGTGCTTTACACTTTTGGTATCCAAAATTTTGGATCGACACAAATAAAAATTGTGTCGACACAAAGCAACACAGGCCACCTATAGATTTAAGGTTCGACACAAAGGCAAGATAAGTCGACACAAAAGAACCGAGGCTTCCTGCAGAATTTAAAGTCGACACCAAAGGCAAAATGAGTTGACAGAAATGGTCCTCCCTGGATGATGAAGTTTCAAACGAGTCGACACCAGATCCAAAGGTGTCGACACCATGATGTTGGTGATGTAGTGTGCAGAAATTGTGTCGACCCCTCAGAAGATTTGTTTCGACCCAACCATTTAAAGATCCCTGTCCTAGACACTTTGTGTCGACACCAAAGGTATTTATGTCGACACCGACGATGAAAATTTAAATTCGCGACAGATCTCAACAGTTAGATTTAGCATTTATTGCTCTCACCTACCTCCAACGGTCATGAATGCACAAGAACTTATATAAGGAGTAACTTCTCAGCATTTACTCAAACTGGAGAGACTTACATTTACTGCTCTATTGCTTGAATGAAACTTAGAGTTCTCAAGCCCTCATTTATTACTAAATCTCTAGCTCTTGTTTCTCATCTCTCTTTACCTTCTCATTTATTGTAAATCTTTTCTGTAAAGAGAGTGAGTGCTTCTCATTAATACTCTTCATTTATAGTATTCAAGGGTGAGTCACTCTTTATCATTTGAGTGAGTGAATAAATCTCATCAAAGAATAGTTCAAGAGAGATTAGAAGAAAATAAGAGATTATTTTTGTAAGATCTTCTTAAAGCTGTGTTAGGCTTTTGAATGTGCCCGTAAATATTCAGTTTACTCAAGCGAAATCTTGAAGTTTTAAAAGCTTGAAATGCGCCCATGAAGCATTGTATATAGTGAAAATACTCAAGGGAGAACTTAAGGAGTGGACGTAGACTTGGAAGAAGTCGAACCACTATAAATCTTTGGTGTTTGGTTCAATCTTTCTATCCCTTACCTCTTTATTATTTGCATTGCTTTAATCTTTGATTAAATTGCTATACTTATTTTCTTTATTAAAAGATTTTCAAATTTTTTTTAAAAATTGTTATTCATTTTTTTAAAGACCCAATTCACCCTCCTACTTGGGTTGCCTAGAACTAACAATACCCAACACGATAATTCGAATGGCACCATTACGTTCCCGTATGTTAGGTTCCCATACATTAACGTTCCCGATCATAGTGGCGTATAGCGGCCGTTCGGCTCAAGACGTGATACGGATTAGAACGTAACACGGCTCAGGACATACATGGCCCAAAGTCAACATATTTAATGTAATAACCTGAATGATACCATTACGTTCTCGTACATCAGCGTTCCCGATCACAGTGGCATATAGCGTTGTTCGGCTCAAGACGTAATACGGCTCAGGATGTAACATGGCTCAAGACGTATATGGCACATTGTCAACACCACTTCTATAATCTAACCATAACTCAAGGAGCGACGGAAACCAAATTCCCATAAATAAGACCAAGGTACGAAATAGTCAAAAATCAATGTACAAGATGCTACCCACAAGATGCCCCAAGTGCAATGCAATAATGCTTATGGTATAACGACTCGTATCTTGAAGTACAGCTTAACAATAGCATGGTATGAAAATAAACATGGCATGACGTACATGTTGGAGGCAAAATTGCTAAGATCATTGTTTTTGCAAACGATTTTTGGCAAAAAATTAATTGGACGGGCAAACATTGAAATGGGCTCCAGATAAATTTTTTGACGTCGAACAATCAAAATAAAACCCGTGCAACCAAAGTAAATTTATAAGAATACCTTTTGTCGATCGATTCTTCAACTACTGTTTGATTCCGAGTTGAAACTCCTATCAGATCTTCTACTGTATTCTCTAATGCGATCCTCAAACGTAGTGTGGGTTACGGACTATCGAGTACTCGTACCGACAGAACCCAGATAGCTTGAATCTTGAAAGAAAAAATATGATATCTCAATATAAAACTAGTTCAGCCTACCCGTATATATATAGGGCTACAGTAGGGACCTATAAAGTAATTATGAGTAAGACTTCCAGTGGAACATAGATACCTACCAGTAGTTTCTGCAATTATGAAAAGACGTAGTGGTTTCTACAATTTTTATAAAATACTGTATTATAGTTCACACTACTAAAGAACTATAATTGCACTCTAACCTATAATCTCAAGACCTTCTTGAATTGAGCTCTTGTAATGAAATACATGCCATTTCTCCCCACGTTAATATTTTCGATACCCACCAATTAAATTACTGACAATTTAATTTAATCGGCATCTTGATATTCCTTAAGTCCTTCCGCTTAACTTATTTAACTGTCGGATAATCAAATCCACTTGAAGGGTTTGGCCTAATCAAAACTTATAAGCTTTCTTAAGGGGGTATCGTCAATCCTGATCTTTCGGGATGTAGATTCTGTCAATAATTAATTTTTGCCATATAAATAATACTGCTATCCAACTCACCGAGAATATAGACCCATATAAGATCACATCATCTAATGAATCAAAACAACGAATATTAAATATATGCAAATTAATAATTATTTCAATATTAAGAGGATAAGCACTAATCATAATAATCTTGGAGTGTGAATTAATTTATATAGTCAGTATAAAATTAATTACCCAAAATGTCTCGTTCAATACACACAAAGTGTACTGGCACAGAAAGTCAGAACAATAGACAACGCTATTATCTGTTCCCCATAACCAAGACGGGCCTACTAAAACTCTATACCACAGTCGTACCGACGGTATGTCCATTTTTATCTAAACTGTGAACATAAAACTTATATTCTGTAAGAACTTAAAATTTAATCTTCTGTGTGTAAACCGTACTCTACACACCAGATTAAATGCTATACAGAATATTAGACATCCATACATAACGAAGAAATAATATGCATACATTGCTCAAAACTATTCATATAAAATAGAAAATTAATTTTATTAAAATAAAATTAAATACTAAAAATACGATTTTCAGTATACCAACGATAGCAATCTCTCACTTATACTCAAAATCATACTGCCATACATCTGATTCCATGCCCTCCACATGACTATCAAAAGTCTTAGCCAGTAAATTCTTTGTAAAAGGATCTGCAAGGTTGTCTCCTGATACAATTCTGGTCATAGCAACATCACCTTTCTGTACAATTTTTCGTATTAAGTGATACTTACGCTCAATGTGCTTGCCTTTCTTGTGGACCCTTGACTCATTCGAGTTTGCAATTGCTCCGCTATTGTTACCGTAAAGTGTAATAGCCGACTAAACTGAAGGTATCACATCTAGATCCAACAGGAAGTTCGTGAGCCAAACGGCCTCCTTGGCTAATTCAGAAGCTACCACATATTCGACCTCCATGGTAGAATCAGCAATGCCGGATTGCTTGATACTCCTCCAGCTTATAGTTCCACCTCCTATGGTAAACACATATCCTGAGGTAGACTTACAGGAATTCCTGTCAGACTGAAAATCTGAGTCTGTGTACCCCAAAGGTACTAGACTGTCTACTTGGTAAACCAACATATAATCCTTAGTCTTTTTCAGGTACTTGATTATATTTTTTACCCCAATCCAATGCTCTTACCTCAGGTTAGACTGATATTTACTAACCATGCCAACGGCAAAGCAGATGTCGGGTCTAGTGCAAAGCATAGCATACACGATGCTTTCCACTGCCGAAACATAAGGAACCACCTTCATCTTCTCCATCTCATCAGGTGTCTTAGGACATTGATCTTTAGATAGAGTGATTTCATGCCTGAAAGAGAGAAACCCTTTCTTGGAATCCTGCATGCTAAAATGAGCGAAGATGTCATCAATATATTTTACTTGTGATAAGCCCAACATCATTGGTTTCTGATCTCGCACAAGCTTGATCCCAAGGATGTGACTGATTTCTCTCAAGTCTTTTCATATCAAACTACTCAGATAATCATACTTTAACCATAGATAATGCCCCACATCGTTTCCGATGAGCAAGATATCATCTATATAAAGTACTAAGAAGAACACCACACTTCTGTCACGCTTCTTGTATACACAGGACTCATCCAGACTTTGATCAAAACTATAAGACTTAATGGCTTGATCAAACTGAGTGTTCTAAGACCTTGATACCTGCTTAAGTCCATAAATAGATCTCTTAAAATTGCACAACATGTGCTCCTGGCCCTTTGTAATGAATCTGTCTGGTTGTATCATATAAAAACACTCGTCAAGACTTCTGTTAAGAAAAGCTATCTTAACATCCATTTGGCAAATTTCGTAATCAAAATGTGCGGCAATGGATAAAAGAATTTTGATAAACTTAAGCATGGCTATCGGTGAAAAGATTTCCTCATAGTCAATCTCTTCTTTTTGAGTGAACCCTTTAGCAACAAGTCTAGTTTTGAAGGTTTTAACCTTCCCGTCTACTCCTCTCTTCCTCTTGTAGATCCACTTGCATCTAATAAGTTTTATCTCTTCGGGTGGTTCTACAAGTTCCTAAACCTGATTGGATTACATAGATTCTATCTCTAAATTCATAACCCATTGCCAAATATCTACATCTTTATCTTTTAGTGCTTTGTTGTAGTTATAGGGCTCGGTATCTAATTCTTTCGGGATCATGTCAAACGACTCTTCCAAGATCGTATACCGATCAGGTTGATGAACAACCCTCCCACAACGACGAGACACTACCTGTGTCTATGTATTAGCAATAACAAGCTATGCAGAATCTGAACCGTGTGCATTAGCACATTGTTCTTGATTTTCACATGTTTCGATAATCTTTCCATTACGACGAGGTAATGAAATATCAGTGAAATGTGATTTTTCTTTCATTCTACTAGTATTTCTTCTCAGTTCTTCCAGAATAATTTTACTATTGGGCCTGTGTTCCATAATATAATTCTCTTTCAAGAATCGGGTATTAGTGCTAACAATGACCTTCTGATTCTTAGAATTATAAAATAGACCACCCTTCATTCCCTTGGAATATCCCACAAAGAAATAGACTTTCGTACTCGATTCCAACTTATCAGCGTTCTCTTTCAGCACATATGCTGGACATTCTCAAATACAAATGTGTTTCAGACTAGGGTTACACCCGGTCCACAATTCTATGGGAGTAGAAGGTACTGACTTAGAAGTTACCAAGTTTAGAATGTAAGCTATTATTTTTAAAGCGAGTCCCCAAAACAAATCTGATAAATATGAATAACTCATCATTGACCTTACCATCTCCATAAGAGTTCTATTCATTCTTTTTGCTACACCATCCTATTATGGAGTTCCAGATGTAGTCAACTAGAATGTAATCTCCTTTGATAACAAGTAGTCCTTAAACTCTTTAAAGAGGTATTCCCCACCACAGTCGGATCATAGTAATTTGATACTTTTACCTAGATGCTTCTCCGTCTTCACTTTAAATTTTTTGAAATTCTCAAAGTATTCAGACTTACGGTGTATTAGGTAAATGTATCCATACATTTAATAGATATCAATGCAACTAACGAAATACTCAAAGTCACATCTAACTCGGATTGTTATAGGACCACACACATCAGAATGAACCAGCTCCAACAGTTCTTTAGCTCTTTAGTCTTTGGCCGAAAAGGACCTCTTGGTCATTTTACATTCTAAGCAAGATTTACAGATTGAAAGTGTCTCCACTTCTAATGAACTCAAAGGTCCATCTACTACCAGTCTGTTTATCCATTTTAGATTAGTATGATTCAAGCGTAAGTGCCAAAGAAATGTTTGAATTTATTAAGTGTCAAAAAAACGTTTAGTTCATTTAAGGGCCTCTTGAAAAAATCGGTGGCTGTACTGTGGAATATTGAAAAACAGCAGCCAATGGCTTGCTGTTTGGAGGAATTGCGCTGCTTGCTTGGGAATTTGCGTTGCCGCTGCTGTGTATGTTTGGAAACCAATGGTTTTTACTGAAAACCACTTGCTGTTTGGAATTTGCTTGATCGTTTGGAAACCACTGCTTCAAAGTTGCCGCTTGCTTCTGTGCATTTGGAATTGCCGCAGCCTTAGGCAGCGTTTGGCAGCCCTTTTTTTATTTTATTTATTGAAACAGTGTTCATTCAATGTACATCCATGAATTCAAAATTCCAAGATTAGTGTGCCGCCGCCGCTTGTGTTCTTCTTGTTTTTTTATTTTATTTTATTTTATTTTGATTACATAAAATAAAATAAAATAATTAAAAATAAAAATAAAATAATTTTTACATTGATCCTATACTTCTGTAGAGTTTACAATCAATCTAAAAAAATTTATCACGGTTAACCCCCGTGGATAAAAAATTAAATCATTATATACGCATTCAATCAAACATGAAAATAAATGATGATCATAAAATCAGAATTTAAAACGCCTGCAAAATAAAATTACCACAGTTCTAAATTTACCCAACTCTGATAAATCGTAGACAAAAAATAAAACGGTTATGATACCAATTGTTAGAAGCAAAACTGCCAAGATCATTATTTTTACAAAAGATTTTCGGTACAAAACTAACTAGACGGGCAAATATTTCTTTCTCTTATATGGTAGTATATATGTATTACCCGTTTATTATCCTTAATAACCACAGAGTTATTAAAATAAATCAAATATTCATTTTTAGCCAATCTAGAAACGAAAGCTAAGTTTCTTCTAATAGCAGGTACATAAAGACAATCTCTCAATATTAAAACCCAATCTCTACTAAAATTGTGAGTGACATTTCATATTGCAACCGCTGTTAACTTTGTATTATTGCCTATATGTAGGTAAATCTCTCTATCACTAAGTTGTCTGCTTTTCTGGAACTCCTGTAATGAATTGTAAACATGATTAGTGGCTCCCATATCTACATACCACGTACCTGTAGATAACATTACTAAACATGTTTTCACAACTAATGAACAGAAATTACCCTGTTTGTTCTGCCTTCTGAGAAATGCTTGATATAACTTTTCTAGTACCGGTTCTGATTGCAGTAAAAACATCTGTCTTTTGACTTTTTCATACCAATTCGTGGCCCACTAACTACCCTGAAAATCGTGTCTCCCTATTTCTGAACCTTTTTCTTCTTCATGCCTTTCGGTCTAGAGAAAAAATCTTTTTCAGAAACAAACACATTTTCTGGTATTGAAGAAATATCATTTGTAATTAAAATTATATCCAAATTATATTTTCAGTCAACAAAATTCAGTCCCGTTAGTTTGTTTTATTTGATTATTAAAGCGAGTGGATTGAAAGCCATTTTAATCTTGAGAATCACATAATTAAATAAAACCTTTAATTATGATGAGAAAAATTTTGTATTCATTTTTATTTGGTTTTCTCTACCATTTTAAAATTAATTCGCGAGCAGCCTGGTAACCTGAGAATAGCATGTCACGATGGGTGGACGTTTACTATCCATCATAAGACCAGATAAGTCAATTCTTTTTATTTTTACTATCTAGGAAACTACCATGCCAAGTAAAATTAAATAGCTGACATAGTTTCAGTCCAGTATATAATAGCAGTGACTCAGATGGAGAGTATACTATTATCCAAATCAATCGCTTTGTAATGAACCCTTCAGATGGAGAAGTGATCCACACTAACAATTATCCAGATTAATCTCTAAGTGATGTTTGCACTTGCGATACCACAATTAATTTTTCCGATGGGGAGGAAGATCTTACTGCCAACACGTAAGGTACAATTGCATCGCCTACAAACTAGCGATGAAGACCGCAGAATTTATCTGTGAATAAATTTTCTCTCCCACTTAGATTTTTAAAACATTTTTAAGGGTTATAAGAATCTGTTTAATTAAAATAAATTTATTAATTTTGAAAGTTACATGATCTGAAATAATCAAATATTTTTTCGTATACACGATTCCAAAGATTCTGATTTATCAAACCATCTTGTCGTGTTTAAATGTGTAGCAAATAAAATTTAATAAATACGCAGTTTTTTCTTTAGTTTTTCAGCTAAGACAGTAATTAAAGGCATTTATTTATTTTATTTATCGTCCCATATTTTTTTAAAAATAATAATTTATTTTGATTAAATATTTTTTTATTTAATTAATTTAAAATTTGGAATTAATTTCACGTTTTTTCAAGATATATGATTTTAAGAAAAAACATCTTAAACATGATATTTTGTAAAAAATAAAATATCTAAAAAAATATAATTAATTAAAATTATTTAATTAAAAAAAACTTAATTTTATTTTTTTATTACAAAATATTTTAGTTAAAACCGAATATTCGAATTAATTAAATTATTAGAATAAATAAAAACTAATATATATTATTCATGCAGTTAATTAAAAAAATTAAATGCATGATATAATGAATATCATGATTTTATGATCCATCTAAAATTTTAAAGAATTTTTAGAGTTTCAGTCTTCTGCTTTTGAATATAAGTTTCAATGATTCAATCTGTATCAGTTTCATGTATTCAGATTGCATCAGGACTTCTTGATATGCAGTGATATACAACTATAATATTCCTAACTTTAGCCTTATCTTCCAAAAAACAAAAACCAGCCACACAACGTTGCCCACGGCTAGAGCGCCGCTGGAATTGCGCTGCTGCTTTCTACGTTGGAATCCGGCGCTGCTTCTGTTGGCCTTTGTTTGGCTATTTGCTGAGTTAGAAAATTGCTGGCTTTTGATTTTGCTTGGAAAAATCGGTGGCTGTACTGTGGAATATTGAAAAAAAACAACCAACGGCTTGCTGTTTGGAGGAGTTGCGCTGCTTGCTTGGGAATTTGTGTTGCCGCTGCTGTGTATGTTTGGAAACCGGTGGTTTTTATTGAAAACCACTTGCTGTTAAACCACTTTCTGTTTGGAATTTGCTTGATCGTTTGGAAACCACTGCTTCAAAGTTGCCGCTTCCTTCTGTGCATTTGGAATTGCCGCAGCATTTGGCAGCCCTTTTTTTATTTTATTTATTGAAACATTATTCATTCAATGTACATTAATGAATTCAAAATTCCAAGATCAGTGTGCTGCCGCCGCTTGTGTTCTTCTTGTTTCCTTATTTTATTTTATTTTATTTTTATTACATAGAATAAGAAAAAATTAAAAATCAAAAAATAATAATTTTTACATTAATTCTATATTTATGTAGAGTTCACAATCAATCTAAAGAAATTTATCACGATCAACTCCCGTAGATAAAAAATTAAATTATCATCAACGCATTCAATCAAGTATGAAAATAAATGATAATTATAAAACTGGAATTTAGAACGTTTACAAAATAAAGTTAGCACAGTTCTAAATTTAATCGGCCTCGATAAACCGTAAATAAAAAATAAAATGGCTCTGATACCAATTGTTGGAGGCAAATTTGCCAAGATCATTATTTTTGCAAACGATTTTCGGTAAAAAACTAACTGGACGGACAAACGTCGAAATAGGCTCCAAATAAACTTTTGACGTCGAGCGATCAAAATAAAATATGTGCAACCAAAGTAAATTTAGAATAATACCTTTTGTCGATCGATTCTTCAACTACAATTTGATTTCAAGTTGAAACTCCTGTGAGATCTTCTACTATATTTTCATATGCGATCCTTGAACGTAGTGTAGGCTACGAACTATCGAGATTGTACGCCGAACCCAGATATCTTTAATCTTGAAAAATAAAATATGATATCTCAATATAAAACTGGTTCAGCCTACCTGCATTTATATAGGGCTACAGCAGGGACCTAGAGAGTAATTTTGAGTAAGACTTCCAGTGGAACACAGATACCTACCAGCGATTTTTGTAATTATGAAAAGACACAGCTGTTATTGTAATTTTCATAAAATACTGAATTACAGTTCACACCACTAAAGAATTATAATTGCACTATGACCCATAATCTCAAGACCTTCTTGCATTGAGCTCCTGTTATTAAATGCTTACTATTTCTCCCCACGTTAACATTCTTACTACTCGTCAATTAAATTTAATTATTAATAATTTAATTTAATCGGCATCTTGGTATTTTTTAAATCCTTCCACTAAACTTATTTAACCGACGGATAATCAAATCCACCTACAGAATTTGACCCGATCAAAACTTATAAGATTTTTTAAGGGAGTATCATCAATCCCGATTTTTCGTGACGTGAATTTCGTAAATAATTAATTTTTTCATATAAATAATACTACTATCCAAGTCACCAAGAATATAAACCCATATAAGATCGCACTTTCTAATGAATCAAAACAACAAATAGATGATGTTATTATCTATTCTCCGTAACCAATACAGGCCTACTAAAACTCTGTACCACAGTCGTACCTACAGTATGTCCATTTCCATCTAAAGTGTGAACATAAAACTTATATTCTGTAAGAACCTAAAATCTGATCTTCTGTGTGTATGTCGTACTCTATACACCAGATTAAATACTATACAGAATATTAGACATTCATGCATAACAAAAAAATAATATGCATACATTGCTCATAAAAATTCTCATAAAATAAAAAATTAATTTTATGAAAATAAAATTAAATACTAAAAATATAGTTTTAAATATACCAACCTTAACAGTACAAACCAACATGGCATAAAGTATAAGTCTTTAAAGCATAAGGTACAACTCACTAAAGTATAGGGTACAAGTATATAAAGCACCATTTAGAATTTATATAACATGGATCCAACCTATCGGCATAGTTTCTAATTATCAAATTGTTAATTTTATACACCAATTATTCATATAAATCTTTTAAATTTCATAAATTCAAGTTCCATAAGGTGGCACACTACTTAAACACTTGGCCAAATTTATCTAATTGTTCAAGTGCCAATTTCAAAGTTATAGCAGTATTTTGAAGTAGCTCGACATGGATTTAATTTCTTATTTTTGAACACCAATTAGATACAAAATATTTTTCTTACAACTTTCATGTATAACACTAAGGTCAAATCTTGGGAAAAATGGATCATTTATTTTAATTAAGAAAAAACTACTCAGCACTTTACAGAGAAAAGTGCAGAATTTAGGTTTCTGTTAGCCACGATTTTAGGACATCAATTCAAGAATTATAGGTCTGCATTTTGGAAGGATTTTAGTTTAAGGTGTTCTCTACAAGTTTAAAGTTTTGTACTAGGGCAAATTGTTTGGAAAAAGTTAGTGATTTTGGCCAATTTATAAAAACGGTTCAATTAGCCTAAAAATGGTTTGCATAGTAGGTTTTTAACATAGAATCCTCAAAACTTTTGGGGTACCATCTGAGGGTATTTTGGGCTAATTGTTGCTCAGTATTTAGTTTAACATGTCAGATATAGTTTTCATGTTTACCACTTTTGCATTTGGCTACTAAAAACTTAGGTTTTTGGTCTCACAAAAAGATGTGACAGAGAGCTCTATCAGTCACTAAAACACCACAGTGACATTGTGAAGGATTTTGACCTATCAGGACTTCATATTTTTGGCTCATCTTTGGTGGACAGAAAGATAAATATGTTATCTACAAGTTTTATGTTTTGACCTAAGCTCGGTTCTCACTCTAAATTAGGGTTGTTAGGTTTGCAATTTATAGTAGTTAAAATCTAACACTCTTTGGTAAAAATGGTATATCTAGAGTTCTACCCAATGAAATCACTTCAAAATAATTTTTTTTATGAAAGAGAACTTAAAAATATAGGTCTGGATATAAAAACTACATTTAGATCATTTTCTACAATTATTTGTGTTATTTTAAAGTTCTTAACAGAATATTGGTATACCCAGAAAATCAGGTTATTTAGGGTTTTGATATCCTAGCTCATGTTGTGTTCATTTTTTATGTATATTCCTTGTATGCATGTCATATAGTCATACAAATCAAAACTCCTGAACATATTCAAGCCATAAAAAAAATATACACATGCAAGCATATGTAAAGTTTGATCATACACAAACAGTCCACTATCTATATCTACGACGCCTTTTTGAATTAATCTTCGTTTCTTGTTTTTAGGGTTACTTATAGAGATTCATTGAGAATTATTTCATGAGAGAATATTAGAAGATTTTAGGAGATTTACTTACCTTAGAAAGAGTAAACAATGGTGGAGGGTAAACTAGGACATAACTTTCACTCAAGGTCTCCTAATTTTCCTGACTCTTTCCTTCTTCTTTCTCCTTCTTCTTTTTTCTTCTTCTCTTGGAGAACTTTGATGATACAAATTTCTAGTCTCTCTCACTCTCTTAGTGCCGAAAATATAGAGGGCGAAAGGAGGTGTTTGGCCTTAGTCTTATAGGAGAAGAGTGGGTGATGGATTAATTATGAATGTGTAAGTATTTTTTAAATTTTACTGGTTTTGATTGGTTGCATGAGAGGTGGAGAGGCTTTTTAGATATTTGAAATCCAAAAATTTGCAGAAAAATCAGTGGAAATTCGGCTGGGGTGTGTTTGGGTGGTTCAAAGTGCTTTATTTTGCTTTAATTGCTTATTTTGTGGTATTTTGGCCCTATATTGTCCAAGTAAAAATTTTTAAAATTGATTTGATATATCTTTTTGATCTTCTAACTTACTAAAATAAATTATTTTAGTATTTTTATTATTATCATAATTTATAAAAATATTGACAATAATTAATTATTTAAATGTAGATAATTAAGCTACTTTAAGTTATTTTGACTAGATGTGACTTTTTGACTTATTTATTGTGTAAAGATTTTAAATAATAATATGTTTGCTTTTGTTAATCTATATTATTATATTATTATGTATATTACTTGTATAAAAAGTCTTGGATCACAATAATACTTAATTTATACAATTATTCTCAATTTTGAGTTTAAAAATTACAAAAAGTCACTTTTTGGGCACAAACTCTAATGTGGCCTGCCACTAAGGGTATTTTTGTCAGATGTTATTTTATCTTTTATTACTTAATTGTACTTAAATATCTAATTTAGGGTGTCCATATGTCAAATTTTAGATTTTTAAGACTTATGCTCGGGGTAAAATAGTTATTTTACCCTAATTATGAGAATTTTTAATTTTTAATCTTATATTTCATGTTATTTACTTAATTTAAGATGTTAAATGTTTTCTCTGAGTATTAGGGTTTTACCTTTGAGTATTTGATCTTTTTTGGGTTTTCGAGTCGAATTAGGATTTCGGGTTAAGTTAGGGTTTTCGATATTTTAGTGACCAAAGATCTTATCGACTTACCGTTGCCAATTCTAGGGTTTAGACTAGATCATTACACGGGTCGTTACAATCTAGGTGTTACAACTAGGGTCTGTACCGGGGTGTTACAAACTACCCCCTTAAACAAATTTCGTCACTGAAATTTCATCCTGCACTTAATTGTGTGAAAGGTTGGGGATAATTTACTTGCATCATTTCTCTTCGAACTTGAGCCCTTATTTAATTTAGTTGTTCTTTATTGAGGGTGTGGACAGGGTCGGGCTTATACGCTTAGTACCTTGAGTAATGATTGCTTTGTCTTACTAGAACTTTATACCGACTGCTATAACAACTTTCAAATGTAACGTTGCATACGATGTCATGGGGTTGTTGACTAGCGACGTGCTAGCCTAAATCCTTATCCTATAAGCATCCACTTTATCGTAATGATACAACAATTCTAAACTGCATACATCCCTGAGTTACGAATACGTGCATACCTCTGATCGTCGTCAAAGGCCTGGCAGCTTGGATATATTGTTAGTGCTTTTTCGGCTGAGGTTGCGGTTGCTTCCATTGTTGTGATTGATTTTCCCAATTCCCCTGTCCTAGTTGTGGACATTGAGACTTTTTGTGCCCATGCTGACCACATTCATAGCAGAGCCTTACCTTTGTAGGTTGACCCCTTGCTTGCCTTGGTCCCTCGGCCAAGTGGTACGACTTTTTGAGAACAATTTTCCTATTATTCCTTAGTAGTCCTCCTTGATTAGTACTTTTTTTTACTCTAAATCTTTTTAGAATTGGCTAAGTCTGTTTCCGCCAATAGGGCTTCTTGTACTACTTGAGTATAAGTCGGAAGTTGTAAGCAGATGACTCTAGTTCGGATAGAGTGTTCTAGGCCCCACTCGATCTTTTATGCCCTTAATTCTTCGTTAGGTATGATGATCACGGCGAATCGGCTCAACTCTTCGAAGCGGTTGACATACTGGTTTACTGACATGGATCCTTGTTTTATCTCAAGAAATTCTCTAACTTGTCCCTATCGGAAGGGAGATGAGAAGTACTTTTCTAAAAATAATCTTCAAACTAATTCCAAGTCAAAACTGCTACATCTTGGGTGTTGTCAATCATAGGCCACCAGTAGTCAGCTTCTTCTTCCAGTAGGTGTGCTGCTAGAGCTACTTGATCGGCATCGGTCTACACTCCCATTGAGTTAAATAATTTCTTGATAGCTCTCAACCATTCTTCGGCTACTCTTGATTCAGCTCCTCCCTTGAACGTAGGGGCTCGTTATTTTCTGAGTTCTGATAAGAACCATACCCTATCTTGGATGTGAGGACGGTTAATGCTGATGACAAGATCACGCAAGACCTGGGCTAACCCTAACGCTTCTTCAATTATAGGTCCATCTGCTGGCTATTGATGGTTAGGTCATCTACCTGCCATCTGAATAAAGAGGGAAGGTGCTATGGCTGGTGAGTTTTCTCTTTAAGGTCTTAATTATTTTTAGATTTTAGGATCTCGGGGAGTTAATTTAAGACTTATTCATTTGTATTTCTTATCATTCGAGTTTGAGTACAAAAAGTGATTACAAAGAAGGAGGCACATAACACATAAGGGCCCAACCAGAATAGGTAAGGATTAAACTATTGAATTTTGACTCCTTAATCCCACGTTACTTTCAAGATCCGTAGCATTTCTATTTTACTTCCACGTACCACACTCCTGTAGTTCTCATGCGAGCCTTATCAGTGACGGCAATAGAAACCTTCGTGTAGGTCTCTGTTAGAAATGTTATATGAGCTCCTAATTAGCAATTCTTGCTATCGATTATTGATCTTCAAAACACTTAAGCGCGAACGCTGGCTGACATTCTGTGCTTTAACTCTAGGTAGAGATCTGCTTCGCGACTCGATGATGTGCCAGGTGGTTCTTCTAAGGATGTGCACAACCCAAGCTTCTCGTGAAAGCGCTAAACTTTAATAAATTTCTCATTGATCTAGGTCTTAGGGAAGACTACCTGGGCGGCGAGTGGTTAAACATTTAGCTGAAGATTTCGAATGATGTACTAGACTGCACGATATATGGCTGGGGGTTAGAATGGCTTAGAGAAGGTGAACAAATCCTTTATCGAGATCAAATGGAGGATTCCTAAATGGTTCAAAAGATAGGTCGAATGAGGTCAAATGGTCACCGTTAAAGCAGTCACCGTTAACACAAATTGAGTGGTTATTTAGGGTTCAAATGCAGGTGAAGCAAGAGGAGGATAGTGAACAATACTTAAACAAATGTCCTTAGAACTAATCCAGTATAATTAGATTCTGATAAAGATGATGTTAAGTAGTAGGTAGCTAAACTAGATAATTGCCCTGAGGTTACGTCGGCCTAACGTACTTTAATTCAAGCATCCAAATTTACTCCCTGCTAAAGATTTCAAAAGTGTACAAAAGAATTCACAAAAATTGTTGCAACAGATTATAATTTCAGAATCGAGAAAAGAAGAACAATGGCAAAGATTTTATCAATGTCGAATGTTCGGAACGGGTAATTAACAAAGAATTGATATCGAGTTCTACGAAAGAAGAGCTAGTTTAAGTAGGCTGGCTTGAATCGAAGGAGAATCAAATGCGAATATCGGTCATTATTGAGGAGTGAAAACTTGAGGACAAAGGTGTTTTCTAGGATTTAATTTTTGATAGGATTATCAACAAGACCTGGGTGTATAAGGGTTATTGATGAATGACACTTGACAGTACCTTTGAGGACTGATGATATAAGAAGGAAGGATATGCAATGAATTTCAATAAGGTATAAAGGTTAATACAAGGGTTTAGGGTAAACGAGAAAGGAACTTATAAGGATGAAGTTATGGGGTTCTAACAGCCGGATGATATTTAAAACTTCTCTTAGTGCGTACTCCCGTCTACCCCCCTTAAAATAAAATAACTTGTTGCATGAATCTCTGATCTTCTATCTCGATACTATTACTCGTCCTTTGCATGTAGATTCTTATAGCTTCTAATCCCGGTGGCGTCCTAACACGACTTCCTATAAGACTTAGACGTAGCAAATTTTAATTCTTATAATATATGAATGATAATTATAATTAATACAACACACCCTACAGAGCTTCTACGCGACGGAATGTATGATTTTCCACAACCTAAGGCCTGAAGGTTCACTAAACCTAGGTTCTGATACCAACTGTGACGCCACGTCCTCTAGGAACGTCGAGACATACATAAGTATAAATAAGAAGAATATTCTAACAAGTCATTCAAATTTAGATATCATAAATATTATATCATTAAGAGTTTTGAACTGTTCATAAGCACATAATGATTACAATTTCACCAGAAAATATAACAAAAAGTATAATACGCCCGTGAAAATTGAACAAAAAGAACAAAAGATAAAAACCCAATTCTTCAGCTAACATTGTCGGGGTCCGCTGGCTCCTGCCACTCGCTATGTTCTTCAATTTCATCTTCTTCTTCGGGGGAGAGGAACTCATCACACTCACTTGTGGCACAAATGCTGTGAGCCAAAGCTCATAAGCAAATTTCCTAAACCTTCTAACAAACTCACTACAAAAATATCTTACAATACATATCGTATAACACCCAATATAATTTAAGGTCATGGAGACAGACAAATTTAACATTTACGACAGGATAAGCATATACATAAATAAATGTGCTAGTGCCTAATGCAAATAGATGCAGTGTAGATGCCCACTCCGATTATAAATCAACCAATCAAATTTTGAGTAACACCATTATGTTCTTGTACGTTAGGCTTCCGTACACCAGCGTTCCTGATCATGACGGCGTATAGTGGACGTTCAGCTCAAGACGTGGCACGACTTAGGACATAGCACGGCTCAGGATGTATATGACCCAAAGTCGATCCTACCCAACACGATAATCCAAATGGCACCATTACATTCCCGTACGTTAGGTTCTCGTACGTCAACGTTCCCGATCATAGCGACATATAGCGACCATTCGGCTCAAGATGTGATACGGCTCAGAACGTAACACGGCTCAAGACGTATATGGCCCAAAGTCAACATATCCAATATAATAACCTGAATGGTACCACTACGTTCCCATACGTTAGGTTCCCATACATCAACGTTCCCGATCACAACAGTGTATAGCGGCTGTTCGGCTCAAGACTTGATACAGCTTAGGACGTAACACTGCTCAAGACGTATATGGCCCATTGTTAACACCACTTCTATAATCTAACCATAACTCAAGGAGCAACATAAACTAAATTCTCATAAATAAGACCAAGGAACGAAATAGCCAAAAACCATCGTACAGGATGCAACCCACAAGATGCCCCAAGTGCAATGAATGATGCTTATGGTACAACAACTCGTATCTTGAAGTCCAGCTTAACAGTAGCATGGTATGAAACTAAATATGCCATGACGTACAAACCAACATAGTATAAAGTACAAGTCTTTAAAGTATAGGATACAACTCACTAAAACATAGGGTACAAGTATATAAAGTACAATTTAGAATTTAAGTAACATAGATCTAACCTATCGCCATGATTTCTAATCATCAAATTATTAATTTTATATACCAATCATTTACATAAATCTTTTGAAGTCTATATATTCAAGTTCCATAAGGTGGCACACTACTCAAACACTTGGCCAAATTTATCTAATTTTTCAAGTGCCAATTTTAAAGTTATAATAGTATTTTGAAGTACCTAAACATGGATAAAAATATTTCTTACAACTTTCATGTTTAACATTAAGGTCCAATCCTAGGGAAAAATGGTCATTTATTTTAATTAAGAGAAAACCATTCATCACTTTACAAAGAAAAGTACAGAATTTAGACTTTTGTTGGCCACGATTTTGGGGCATCAATTCAAGGGTTATAGGTCTAATTTTTTGGGAGGTTTTAGTTTAAGGTGTTACCTACAAGTTTCATGATTTGTGCTAGGGCAAGCTGTGTAGAAAACGTTAGTGAATTTGGCCAATTTATAAAATGAGTTCAGTTAGTCTAAAAAGGATATATAGAGTAGATTTTTAACAGAGAATGCTCAACATCTTTGGGTTACCATCCGATGGTATTTTAGGCTGATTTTTGTCCAGCATTTAGTTTAACATGTCAGGTACATTTTTTATGTATACCACTTTTTCATTTGGCTACTAAAATTTTAGGTTTTTGATCTCACAAAAAGGTGTGATAGAGAGCTCTTTCAGTCACTCAAACATCACAGTGAATTTGGGAAGAGTTTTGACCTATCAAAGTTTCATATTTTTAGTTCATTTTTGGTAGACAGAAAGATATATATATATATGTTATCTACAAGTTTTATGTTTTGAAATAAGCTCGGTTCTCACTCTAACTTAGGATTTTTAGGTCTGCAACTCAGAGTAGTTAAAATCTGATACGCTTTAGTGAAAAAGATATATCTAGAGTTCTACCTAACGAAATCACTTCAAACTAATTTTGTATGAAAAAGAACTTAAAAATCTAGGTCTGGATATAAAAATCACATTTAGATCACTTTTCTATAATTAGTTGTGTTATTTTAAAGTTTGTGGAAGAATATTGATATACCCAGAAAATCAAGTTATTTAGGGTTTCGATAGCCTAGCTCATGTTGTGTTCATTTTTGATATATTTTCTTTGCATGCATGTCATATAGTCATACAAACCAAAACTCCAGAACATATTCAAGTCATAAAACTCAAAAATATACAAATACAAGCATATGTAAAGCTTGATCATACACAAATAGTCCACTATCCACACCTACGACGCCTTTTTGAGTTAATCTTCGTTTCTTTTTCTTAGAGTTGCTTATTGTTGGGATTTGAATACCATTCTCCGAACGTGAACATAAGAAAAAAATCCTTGCACATACCAAAGAAAAAATCACACAAGATTTACGTGGTTTAGCACAACCAGCTTACATCCACAGATGAGAAATAATCCACTATAATTGTAGAATGTACAAACCCGAGATTAAAAACACCTCAAAACCCATACCCATAACCCGAGCCCTGAAACAAATCCCGTTTCCCAGTTCAAAGGTTATTCCCGTGTTCTCGGTATTTTTTTTATCTCTCCTTACATCTCTATCCCATTGATTTACTCTCTACACAAATAACTAGAGTTATAGAGTCCTATTTATAAGTAAACTCTAAAATCCTAATCCCATATAATTATAAAATCCTACACATATTTGATTTCTTATGGATTCATGACTCTAGTCCAGCCCAAATACATGTAAATAAAATTCTAATTATTCAAGTACACAGAATATAAGACATACACCCAACAATCTCCACCTTGGTTTGAATTCTACAAACTATCTTGAAGATAACTAGTGTCGATGTTGATTCTACCGTCGTCGTTAATCTGCTACACTCAAACCAGTGAAGCTCGCATCTCCATACAGAGATGTCCGACACCTATTCGTCAAGGTGTCATGATTTCTAATCATCTGTCAAATTAGGAAATCGCTATCTGACTTAACTCCACCTGCAACTAAAATCCCTAGCTACATCCATTGATGATTAGTCTTCCATAATTGATTGAACCAGATTGCTCCCGATTGCCTCAGATCACCTGCAATCAAACCCGGGGGATATCCCGACCCTACTATCATTTTGCCTTTGCAATGTTACTTGGTTTAACTCTATCTTTTCATCCTTCTTCAGCAGCGGATAATGCTGAAAAGGAGACCTTAGCTGAAAGCTAAGATAAGCCTAAATAGCAAAAGAACAACTTACCCAGTGGCCTCACCTTCATACGAAGTTTTGCCCCTGATCTCCTTTGAGCAAGTCCGATCAATTCCAATCTAAGCCGATCTGTTTAATCCCATCAAATCATTTAAAATCTAAAAATTCTGACCAAAACGATGAATTCGCAGCACCAAAAAACTTTAGGAGACATCTCCCCCTTAATTATTTTATTATGTATATGAGCCGATATAATAAAATAAATTTCAATCGTCAATTTCAAAAAACATTAACCATAATGGATAAAAACTCTATTGAGATCAATTCAAATCTAGAGTAGTGAGTTTGTACGGCCAAGAGAAAATTTTTCCCAAACAATGTTGTGATTTATCCAACAGTGCAAAAATAATGTTTATCCAACAGTGCCATGATAAAAATTGCTGCTCAATTTCAAGAAAAAAATTGCTCCATTGCTGCCTCTTTTTTTTTTCTTTATCGCCAAATAGTTTTTCCAACAATTTGCCGAACCAATTTTAATCTGTCGATGTTCCATTGATTTCAAAACCAATGACGCCGCTACTGCCCTTTTTTGTGCAAAAATAATATTTCTGATTTATACGAATCAAAATAAAAAATAACGCATGTGCTCCGATCAACCACCACGGCTTAGAATCGTCCACCGTCGGTTCTAATACCACTTGTTAGGATTTGAACAATATTCTCCGAACGCGAACGAAAGCAAAAAAATCCTTGCACATATTAAAGAAAAAATCACACAAGATTTACATGGTTCAGCACAACCTGCCTACATCCACGGGTGATGGATAATCCACTATAATTGTAGAATGTACAAACTCGAGATCAAAAACACCCTAAAACCCAACACCCACAACCTAAGCCCTAAAACAAATCTCATTTCCCCGCTCAAAGGTTATTTCCGTGTTCCCGATATTTTTTCATCTCTTCTTACATCTCTACCCCATTGATTTACTCTCCACATGAATAACTAGAATTATAGAGTCCTATTTATTCGTGTAGAGAGTAAATCAATGGGGTAGAGATGTAAAAAGAGATGAAAAAATACCGGGGACACGGGAATAATCTTTGAGCGAAAAAATAGAATTTGTTTCAGGGTTCAGGCTGTAGGTGTCGGATTTTGGAGTGCTTTTAATCTCGGGTTTGTACATTCTACAATTATAATGGATTATCTTTCACCCATGGATGCAGGCAGGTTGTGCTGAACCACGTAAATCTTGTATGAATTTTTCTTTGGTATGTGCAAGGGTTTTTTGCTTCTGTTCACGTTCGGAAATTGGTGTTCAAATCCCAACAAGTGATATCAGAGTCGACAGTGGACTATTCAAAACTGTGGTAGTTGATCAGAGCACAAGTATTATTTTTTATTTCGATTCGTATAAATTAGAAAAAAAAATTTGTGTCCCCGAATGTGAACAAAAGCAAAAAAAAACCCTTACACATACCAAAGAAAAAATCATACAAGATTTACGTTGTTCAGCACAACTTGCCTGCATCCACGGATGAGAGATAATCAACTATAATTGTAGAAAATACAAATTTGAGATCAAAAACACCATAAAACCGGACACCCACAACCCAAGCCCTGAAATAAATCCCGTTTCCTCGCTCAAAGGTTATTCCATGTACTCGGTATTTTTCATCTCTCTGTACATTTCTACCCCATTGATTTACATTCCACACGAATAACTAAAATCCTAACCCCATATAATTATAAAATCCTACACATATTAGATTTCTTATGAATTGATAACTCTAATCCAGCCCAAATACATGTAAATAAAATTTTAATTATACGGGTACACAGAATGTAAGATATACATCCAACACTTATAGAGATAGATTGAGAGTTATTTAATGAGAGAATATCAAAAGGTTTTAAGGGATTTATTTACCTTAGAAAGAGTAGACAATAGTGGAGGGTAAACTAGGACATAGTTTTCACTCAAGGTCTTCTAATTTCCTTAGCTCATTCCTTCTTTCTTTTTTTTCTTCTTTCTTTTTCCTTCTTCTTCTCTTGGAGAGCTTTGATGATACAACTTTCTGGTCTCTCTTACTCTCTTAGTGCTGGAAATATAGAGGGAGAAAGGAGGTGTTTGGCCTTAGTCTTATAGGAGAAGAGTAGATAGTGGATTAATTATGAATGTGTAAGTATTTTTTAAATTTTTTTCGTTTTGATTGGTTGCATGAGAGGTGGATAGACATTTTAGAGATTTAAAATCTGAAAATTTGTAAAAAAATCAGTGGGAATTTGGCTGGGGTGTGTCTGGGTGGTTCAAAATACTTTATTTGTTTTAATTGCTTATTTGGTAGTATTTTGGCACTACATTGTTTAAGAAAAAGATTTTAAAATTGATTTGATGTATCTTTTAAATCTTCTAGCTTACTAAAAAGAATTATTTTAGTGTTATTATTATTATCATAATTTATAAAAATATTGACAACAATTAATCGTTTAAATGTAGACAATTAAGCTACTTTTAGTTATTTTAACTAGATGTGACTTTTTGACCTTATTTATTTTGTAGGAATTTTAAATAATAATTTTTTTTTCTTTTGTTAACCTATATTATTATATTATTATTCATATTACTTTTATAAAAAAATCTTGGATCACAATAATGCTTAATTTATATAATTTTTTCTCATTTTTGAGTTTAAAAATTATTAAAAGTCATTTTTTGGGCACAAACTCCAATGTGGCCAGCCACTAAGGGCATTTTGTCATTTTGATGCTATTTTATCTTTTGTTACTTAATTGTATTTAAATATCTAATTTAAGGGGTCCATGTGTCAAATTTTGAATTTTTAAAACTTTTTGCTGTACTATGGGCAAAATGGTTATTTTACCCTAATTATGAAAATTTTTTATTTTTAATCTTATATTTCATGTTATTTACTTCATTTAGGATGTTAGGAGTCTTGTTTGAGTATAAGGGTTTTACCTTTGAGTATCTGGTCTTTTTGGAATTTTCGAGTCGAATTAGGGATTCGAGTTGAGTTAGGATTTTCGATTTTCTAGTGACTTAAGATTTTATCGGCTTACCGTCACTAATACTAGAATTTGGACTAGATTGGTACACGAGTCATTACAAGCTGGGTGTTACAACTAGGGTCTGTACCAGGGTGGATACTAAGGGACAGGGTTGTTATCCGGTGAGACCTTTCATTTTTTGATTATATTTTTATAATTTAATTTATTTATTATGAAAATTTGACAACTTTGATATCTATATAAATAATGAAATTTATCTTATATTTGTACATAGTCAGTAGTTGTTGATTGGAAAATAGTTGTTTAACTATTTTATCAAAATTATATTTACAATATCATTTATTTGTGATTTAGTGTAATTTAATTGTGTAAAAATCTAAATGGATCACTGACCGAATAATTTGAGTAAAAAGTCTAACAATGCCGTCCAAAATACTTAAATTAAATTATTAATAGCAGTCCACAAGATTTTTTTATATAGCTGACTTGAATTTTATCTTCCAGTGATGTGGAATTTGGTATCACAATATATTACACCCAAATACGTAATGCCTTGTCGCGTGGCTCAGTTTCTTCTCCTGGTTGGGATGTGGATAACAGCCAATTAGCGGACGAGAGTAGCTCATCAGCGTGCATAAAGTATACAATTTCGGGGCTTCTATCTCTCTCTAGAATCTCTACTCCTCTATCCACACCACCGCATAGCTCTATATGGGAACCGGGGTTGGTTCTGATATCATTTGTAATAACCCAAGTAAACTATTAGTTCAACAATTTGAAATTAAGTATTTTAAGTCGCGTTATTAAATTTTTTATTTAAGTTAGCAGTTCACTTGGGTCGTTATAAACTACATAAGCCATGTTTGGAATAATTTCTTTTTTACTTATTTTATTTTACTAATTTTTGTTTTTAATGCACTTTTTGTATTCTTTAATCAAATTATTATACTTTTGACTCTTCTCATCGGGATGAACTGAAAAAGTGATTTTTTTAAACAAATGTATAACAAAAGTCAAGAAAAGACAAAAATAAGCCAATAAGTAAAATTATACATTACTTATTTTCTTCGTTAGTGGACTTTTAAAATTTTTTGATCAGTTTTATTTTTTATTTTTTTGATTTATCTCATCGAGATGACTTGAAAAAGTAAAAAGATTTTAGTTAAAAGTTTAAAAATTTCAAAAAAAATACAAAAAAAAATACAATTTTTAAGAATTAGCCTGAACAGAGCCATAATTACAAATATTAAATAGATTTTATTTTATTTATATATAAATAACAAACTCTAACAAGTGTAAAAACATATCACCATCGTCCCAAAAATAGCACAGCACAGGACGCACCCTGGTCCCAAAATGGAAAATCGGAGCGTGTTGCGTCCAGCAAAGGGCAGCACTCTGATGTGATTTGTTTGGGATTAGTTTAGAAATATATTTTTATGATTAAATTCGTTCATTGCGTAGAACTCAATGAACTTGTAGTTAATGTAAATATTTAGATTGATTCGATATTTCTAACTAAGTGATTAAATAACATTTACTTGACAATTTATTTTTTAAAATTATAATTTTTATTTATTTATAAAACAACATTAAAATATTTTATAAAATTACTTAACTATAGGTATCGAATTCATCTAATTTGTACAAAAATAACAAACACAAATTTTACATATAATAAATGAACTTAATCATAAAAATACATTTCCAAATTATTCCCAAATAAAGCGCAAAACAGATCTACCATTTGCTGAGCGCAGGACGGTCACATTTCCCAATAACAGTATCCCTAAAAATCAAGCACGTACCTTCGTCCCAAAAGTAGCACAGCACAAGACGCACCCTGGTCCCAAGTCCTGCACATTCACAGACATTTCCACTGCTCCATCCATCTTTTCCTTCGAGGCGGCGACGACGACGAGGAAGTTAGTTTGCCTTTGTGAGAACTGTGAAGCGGCCAAATGGGTAATCCAAAGGTGTTGGTTTCCATGCAAAGTCTCGTCAAATAACAAGTCCTTGCTTACTATACCTCACATTCATCGTCAGTTCGACCTTAAGAACACGACGTTGATGTGTAATTTTTTTTTTAACCTACCACTAAGTCACTCATCATTAAAAACAACCGGTACCGTAATATTTTTTTGTGATTTTAATTCTTGATTTATGCAATTTAGTGAGTTGAAAAATTATAAAATTCTTAGATTATTTTCTTAAATGAGTTTCTAACAAATGAAAATTTTATTGTAATTTTTAAAAAAATTCCTCCTTAACAGGTTAAGCAAAAAATTAATTAAAAATATCATCAATCATTCAACAATAATAATAGCAATAATATAATTAAATATTTCTAACAAGTGGCAATTTAAATAC
>JAOTRH010445773.1:0-31710 GCA_034768845.1 Heliamphora exappendiculata
TGTACTACAATCGTACCAATGGAATGTCTGGGTCCATTGCGATTGTGAGCCTACCTGTATAATCTGTCAGAACCTTTAACCCGATCTTCCGCGCAGCAAGCACTAAGTCAAATACTGGACAGAACATACGGACTATGCATTCATACTTCACAAATATAAATATGAAACCATAAATGCAAAACCATATCAAATTATTTCTCATTAATATGCCAGGGATCGGGAATAAAATACATAAAAAGCATGACTTTTCAGTATACATTTCCAACAATCTCTCACTTATACTCAAAGCCATGCAGGAACACACTTGACACCCAACCCTTCTATATGGTTATCAAAGACTTTCTGAGACAACGCCTTAGTAAAAGGATCCACTTGGTTATCCGTCGATGCTATATTGGAAACTACCATGTCTCCACGCTGCACGATCTCCCGGATGAGATGATACTTCCTCTCAATGTGCTTTCCCCTTTCGTGGACTCTTGGTTCCTTCGAGTTTACAATCGCTCCATTGTTATCACAGTAGAGTACAATAGGCGATTGTACCGAGGGTACCACATCCAAGTCCTTTAGGAAGTTCCTGAGCCAAATTGCTTCCTTAGTTGCAACATATTCAGCCTCCATGGTAGAGTCAGCAATACAAGACTGCTTCACGCTCCTCCAACTAATGGTTCCACCTCCTAAGGTAAACACGTAGCCCGAGGTGGACCTCCTAGAATCTCTATCTGCCTGAAAATCTAAGTCAGTATACCCATGAGGTATAAGACTATCAGCCTGGTACACAAACATATACTCCTTAGTCCTTTTCAGGTACTTGAGTATATTCTTGACCGTAGTCCAATGCTCTTCTCCTGGATTAGACTGATATCTGCTTACCATGCCTACGGCATAATAGATATCTGGTTTTGTGCAGAGCATGGCATACATGAAACTTCCTACCGCTGAAGCATAAGGAATACCTCTCTCCTCTCTATCTCCTGAGGTGTCCTAGGACACTAACCCGTAGATAGAGTTATCCCATGTTTGAAATGAATAAATTCTTTCTTAGATTTTTTCATACCAAATTGAGTAATAATCAAGTCAATATAACGGATTTAGGATAAGCCCAACATCCTACGTGATCAATCTCGAATGAACTTGATCCGAAGAATTTGTCCCGCTTCTCCCAAGTCTTTTATGTCAAATTGACTCGATAACCACACCTTCACCAAAGATAGCAACCCCACATCGTTTCCAATTAGGAGAATGCCATCAACATAAATGACTAAAAATGCCACCTTATGCCCATCGCACTTTCAGTACACGCAATACTTGATAGAACACTGATCAAAGCCAAAGCTTTTAATCGCCTTGTCAAATCGAGTGTTCCAGGACCTTGATGCTTGCTTAAGCCCATAAATAGATTTCTTAAGCTTGCAGATCATGTGCTCCTGGCCCTTTGCTATAAACCCGTCTGGCTGCATCATATAGATGCTCTTGTCAAGACTTCCGTTAAGGAATGCCGTCTTGACGTCCATTTGCCAAATCTCGTAATCGAGATGAGTAGCAATAGATAAGAGAATTCAAATGGACTTAAGCATAGCCACCGGCAAATAGGTTTCCTCATAATCAAACCCTTCTTTCTGAGTAAATTCCTTCACAACAAGCCTACCTTTGAAGGTTTCTACCTTCTCGTCAGCTCTTCTTTTTTTTTTTGAAGATCCATTTGCACCCGATGCATTTTATCCCATCTAATGGATCTACAAGCTCACAGACCTGATTAGAGTACATGAACTCTATCTCAGATTTCATAGCCTTTTTCCATAATACTGCATCCTTGTCTTGCAGTGCTTCATTATAGTTTATGGGTTCAGTATCATGTTCTTCCAAGATCTTGTCGTAAGACTCTCCCAAGAACATGAACCTCTCGGGTTTACGAATAACCATCCCACTACGACGAAACTCCTGCTGTGTACTCACGATAGGTGGTATCTCATTTGGTTCATTAGCTATGTTTTTTGGTTGTACCAAATTTTCATTCCTCACCTCTTCAGGAACAATTTGTGACCAGGGTTTGTAATTTATTACATAATCCTCTTCTAAGAATCTTGCATTTGTGCTAACAAATATCTTCTGACTCTTAAGATCATAAAATAAACCACATTTAGCTCCTTTACGATTTTCAACAAAGAAACAGACATCTATTTTTGGTTCCACCATACTTGCATCTCCCACCAACACGTGTGCTGGGCAACCCCATATCCGGAAGTGTTTAAGACTTGGCTTACACCCGATCAATAAAAGTGATGAAATACTCATACCCACCTTTTGCCTAGATGTTCATGGGACCACATAAATTAGAGTGAACCAATCCCAACACTTCTTTGGCTCTCAGTCCCTTGGCCGTAAACGGTCTCTTGGTCATTTTACCTTCTAAACAGGATTCGCAGACATGAAGTGTGTCCACTTCCAATGAACCTGAAGGTCCATTTTCAACCAGTCTTTGTATCTTTCTTAGATTAACATGACCAAAATGAAGATGCCAAAGTAGCATTTGGTTCAAGTAGGAAACTTTCCTTTTAAGTGGTAAAATATATAAATTATTCACCTCATTATTTTTATCAGTAGAAATAGTATGGTATAAAATATAAAGAGCATTTTCTAATGTACCACGACAGATAAATTATTTTTCAACCATAATACTACATGAAAGCTTATTAAAAGAAACAAAATATCCATCATTCCCCAAATAGGAAACCGAAACTAAGTTCTGCCTGATTTGGGGTACATATAAAATATTCTTCAAAATTAAACATTTATTTTTACTGAAATAAAGAACTACTTCTCCCACTGCAACAGCAGACACCTGGGAGTTATTTTCCATCTGAAGGTAGACCTCGCCTTCTCTAAGCTACCTAGTTATCTGGAACCCTTACAAAGAATTACAGATATGATTAGTGGCTTCCGTATCTACACACCAGATTTTCGTAGATACAACCGCTAAACATGATTCAACTACTAGAGAAAAAGCAATACCTGCAGCTTGCTTGTTCTTTCGGTCAGGACAGTCCCTCTTCCAGTGTCCCAATTTTTGACAAAAATAACAATTACCCTTAGGCGCCTTTACCTTCGCCTTGGCAAGTGATGGCTTAGCCTTGCTAACCTTCCTTGCATTTTTCTATTGCTGCCCTTTCTTTTTCTTCTTTCCACCTCTTGGCCTAAAAGTAGAAGCCTTTTCAGCAACAAATGCATGGGTTGGCTTGCGGATAATACCTTCCGCTACCTGCAGTTCTTTCAACAATTTTGCTAGAGAAAAATTCAGTTTGTTCATAGTGTAGTTTAGGCAGAATTGTTGAAACGAATCAGGCAGTGACTGGAGCACGATATCGATTTGGGATTCCGCATTAATTTTTTCTCTAAGGACCTCCAGCTCGTTAAGAAGACCGATCATCTTCAAAATGTGGTCCCTTACAGGTGTACCCTCAGCCATAGTCGTGTTCATGAGAGCCCTCATGGTCACTTGCCTTGCTGCCCGACCCTGATCACCAAAACATTTCTATAAGGTTCAACATGATCTCAACTACAAATGCCATAGACTTATGCTGGCTTTGCAGAACATTTGACATAGATGCTAGGATGTAACAGCCAGCCATCCGATCAGCCTTCACCCACTTCTCATAATCCTGGATCTCCTGTTCGGTGGATCCATTATGGGGAGTGGGTGGGCAGGGACATGCAACACAAACATATAGTCGTCAGAAGTAAAAATAATATCGAGGTTCCGTTTTCATGTGATAAAATTTGGTCAAGTTAGTTTATGTTCTTTGAGAATTGTCGCTTGTGGATTGGATGATTCCATTATTAAATCTTGAGAAACAAAAGAGAAAAACTTTTTAATTCTTTTATCAAATTAGGGTCCCTCAACCTTATAATTTAAAAAGAATTATTGGCAGTCCGAATCCTTCGTGATTAAGCAGGCCACGTAGTGTGGACATCTACTAATCAATGCCCGTCCGAACGGACATGCCAGTCTGTTACTTTACTGCCAAAATCAAATATCATAATAAAAAACCACCAGCCCAGAGTCACATCAATTGATAGGCCACGTAGTGTGGACTTCTAACAATCAACGAACAAAGAACTACTAGATTTTTCATTCCTTCATATAGGACATTCCATGTAAATTAAATAGCCAACAAATTTTGGTCTCCACAAATAAAAATAGTGACTCCTTAGGGAGGATATTTTTATTCATGGGTTAAGTGTATAACCATTACTCTTAATTTGAAAATACCGTGTCAAAATCCCAGGCCCGATGAGAACGAACCCTCCTCCGCACTATTTTCAAATCTACTTCTTTCGAAGATTCGTCCCGGAGATACCACGACTACAGCCCTTCCTTATGGAGACCGAAAGTCGAAGCCGGCGCGCGAACTATAATCATATCTCCTACGAACGGGTAATGGAGATTGTAAAATTTATCTGTGACTAAATTCTTCCCCCACTTAATATTTTAAATACCGAGAGTTTTTTCTTTTTGTTCATTTTAAACGATTAAACATATTTTAATCCTTGATTAAAATAAATCTAGATTTAATCAATTAAAATATTCATTATTTAACCATAATAAAATAAACAAAAAAAATTTCTTATTTAATTTTGCAAAAGAAATTAATTACCCGGGTTTTAATTAAAAAATATTAATTAATTTCAACACAAAAATTAAATAAATAATCATCTATTTATTTTTCCATTTTTAAAAAATACTATGATTATTTATTTTATAAAACCGGTTTTCCTAATATACTTTCGATAATTAAAATCATGCATAAAAGGAAAAATAAATAAAATAAAATCTATGCACGCAATTAAATAAAACAAATAAATAAATAATTAAACAACGATAAAATAAATATAAATTAAGTCGTTATGATCCAGTCCATTCGTTCAATCTTTTAATCTGACGGTCTCGAATCAAAACTTAAACGCTTAGGGTTTTGGAACCCTAAACGAGCCGTCAAAGATCTGAAATTTTTCCTCAGCCTCCGGACCATCGTCACAGCCCCAGACCATAGCTGGAATGCCAGAAAAATGCTGAAAAAGAAGCCCAAACAGCCCCTTAAGTTGCCAAATATTCTGCTGTGTAGGTAGCACTGTGCCGCATTTTTCCAGCCGCTGTTTGACCGCCTTGCCGCCACTTTTGAACCCCCAAAAAATTATGGTAGGTAGAGCACATCGAGGTCTTGATCTCCAAAAAAATTACATCAAAATTCGAAGTCGAAGTGCCCTGAAAAAATCCTCAAAGTGCCAAAATTTCTGCATTGGCGCCACTGTGCGCAACCATCTTTGAAGCACCTTTTGACCCCTTTTCCGCCGTCGTCAAACCGCAACCAAACCTCCATCGGATAGCCAACGGACAACCTTTGTTTCAGTGAAAAAATCACGCCGAAAAAGATTTCCGAAAGCCCTAAAAACAAGCCTCAAAGACAGCCCATTGTTGTGGCCGAACGGCCCTTTGCCGTCGCTGCCTTGTTCTTCTTCTTTTGTTTTCGTTCCTCATTTTGGATGATTCGATTACAATATTGATCTAAAAAAATGAATAAAATAATAGATTATATCATCAAAAACCTATACCCCACGTAGGAGGTGTACAACCGATCTAATCTCGAAACAAAACCGTCGAGATAAACGATTAAGAAACAATATAAACCAAACATTCATATATTCATATAATCGGACCATAATGACATAGGCTGCAAAACAAAGGTTAGCACAATGGTTTTTCATGAAAAATGCAACCATGGCTCTTATGCCAATTGTTGGAGCGGAAAAAATTTTGAACCGACGCCGTGACCGTAAAAAATAACGTATGCATTTTTCATGAAAACTAAGAACTATATTAATCTTAATAGTATAATACCTTCATGAAACTTGTCAAAAAGTTTCAAGAAGTTCCGAATACGTTGAAGATGACCTCGCAATCTTCTCACGTATATCCTGAACGCACTATGACGATCACGGTGTGTGGGCACTGATACCGATCGAAGAGTCCTCCCTCTATTGGTTTCTTCTCACACACTTCTCTCCAAGAATGCAAAATTAATTGCCAAAAAGAGAGAGGGGGCGGTGGCTATGGTGAGGGGATTGGGATTTTTGGGTTTTATATATATAAAGCCTCCTTTTGATATATTTCTCCATATATCAAAGATAATGTTAAGTATATATATTCTCTTTCCTAAAAATAAGTAAGAGATATATATCTTCCATAAAATCAAATCTCCACCCCCTTATTAGGGCCTGCCACCTAGGGGTAATCCATAGGTGTGCCAAAAACTAAAATCGCCCCTCATTATTTAATTTAATTCCTGAATGTCTCCAGCGGTAAAACCGGCATTCTAATTAAATTAAATAATAACTTAAATCTATTAGAAAAATATCCGTGCGTATAATTGGCTACGTGAGAGAACACACGGAAGCATAGGACTCGGGCTAACCGTACGAGAAAACTGGATATCCCTAACTCTGTCCCCGAGCTAGATCATTTCTCGCACAAATCATAACTTATTCCACTAAAGCTCCTGACTAAACTCCCGACCCTAACTCAAATTATGTCTTGAGTTTTCAATTATCAAATGCACTGAATTCTCCCCACGTTGAAGATATGGATTCCTGATAAATAAATTAGGTTACTGACAACCCGATTTAATTATCCTCTTTTTCTCGCAACCGCATCGCTTAAATCCACTGTACAGGTTTAGCATAGTCAAACCTATAAGAAAAGCACACGAGGGGAAACTCATCAACCAAAATCGAACGTGGTTTTCGTCAACTGATTATCAATCATCGGACAAATAATGCCAGTACCCAACTCATCGATATTGTTGATCTCATGGAGGAGATCTCAACCATTGACGACTCAAAGTACTGTACATTATCTGAACACAATTAATCAATCACTTCAGGATTAAGAGTTCGTGCAATACATGATAATACGGGATGTGGATCAATTCATATAGTTAGTATAGAATCGATCATCCTGTTGATCCCGCTCAATACACTCCAAGTGTATTAACACATCGAGCTCGAACATCAAATTTCCAAAATAAGAATTCGATCCGTTCGACCTAGCCAAGACCAGCTACTATAACAATGTACTACAATCGTACTTATGAAATGTCCGGGTCAATTGCGATTGTAAGCCTACCTGTATAATTTGTCAAAACTTTTGACCAGATCATCCGTGCAGCACGCACCGAGTTAAATACTGGACAGAACATACGGACTATGCATTCATACTTCACAAATATAAATATGAAACCATAAATGCAAAACCATCTCAAATTGTTTCTCATTAATTTGCCAGAAATCCTGAATAAAATACATAAAAAGCATGACTTTTCAGTATACATTCCCATCAATGAACTATGACCAATTTGACGATCGCATGAACCTATTGCTTTCAAAAGCCATAATATTTTTAATTCAAGTGTGCTATCCATGATATTTTGAGCAAGCGTGATGACATTATAAAATAAATTGTCAATGTTGTGTTGTTGTTTCCAAAGTGCCAGGTTACAAGAGTTTTTGGCCCTTTATATCCCATTATGAGGGAGGTTACCCAACTATGGGTTTTTTTATTTGTTCCTATAGGGGAAGTTTCCCGTTAAGCGGGGGTTTTTGCCTTTAAGGCTTTTGGGCTGAGTCCCAGGTATTAGCACATACCACTCGTATTTGGTAGAGAGTAGCCCTCATTCCATCACGTTGCTATTTATGCATTGTGATTTGAGGTTACGGTACCGTCGAAACTCCCGGTCGTGAGGTTGATGACTACTTGGGTACTATTGGGGTTTGGGTCTAATTTTGAGAAAGTGATTTTTCATTTTTAAATTGTGGCAATTGAGCCAAGAACATATTTCTGTTTGTAGTACTGAGAAGGTACTGTATAATCTGTGATATTTTCTTGTTCAAGCAAATGCATCAGTTTCTATGTTTTCGTGAAAAATGTGGTGAACTATTTTTAGAAAGAGTTTTTAGCTATCCTTAACTAAGTAACTGTCTTTTTTTGTTGAAGATAATACTAAGTGCACTCTCTTGTAACCTCTGTGATGGTTGCAAATACCAGGAATGGCTAAGAGTTGGTTTACCACATGCGTCGTTGAGTAGTTTTGGATCTGGTGTTGGGAGTTATTTTGGTCCAATTTTTTTTTTGTTTAATTTTTAGGTTTGGAAGAGCTTCATGTATAAGACCTAAAGTTTTTTGATATTTTAGAAATAATGTATGCCCTTGAGATGGTGAATCCCTAGTGGCTCATGTTTACTCCCTTTTGACACAAAGGATTATGGTTGCTAAGAAGTTCTTATTTAGTCTTTTAATATTATTATCTCTTGTCTTTCTCTTTAGTTGTCGATCTGTGGCGGGGTCACATCCCTTTGTACAGGTTCGGTGCCTTGTGGGAGCGGGGTGTTTCACTTACACTAAGAGTCGCCAATAGACCTCCATTCTTCCCTACAGCAAGGTTAGTTATGAGTAATCGTATCTCCAAAAATGAACTAAGTTGTATTGCTCGAGGGTGTGCAATACTTCTCGATGTCTTCCGACTTTGTCTATCTGCCACTATGTTGCCTTTCCCGGATGATTGTGAATCATACAATCGTAATCCTGAATCAACTCCATCCACCTCATTTGTCTTAGGTTTAACTTCTTTTGAATGAAAATATACTTCAAGCTCTGATGATCTGAAAAGCTCACAAGTTACTCCGTACAAGTAGTATCTCCATAGTTTAAGTGCAGATACAATTGCAGCCAACTCCAAATCGTGGGTAGGGTAATTCTTTTCATGGGTTTTTAACTGTCTACACGTGTATGCAATGACCTTCCCATGTTGCATCAAAACACATCCCAAACCCTAATGTGACTCATCACTATAGATTACAAAACCTTTGTCACCTAATGGGAGAGTAAGTACATGTGCTGTCACTAGTCTAGTCTTCAACTCTTTGAAACTTTGTTCACATTGGTTGGTCCACTCAAACTTTAAATTCTTTTGGGTTAATTGAGTTATAAGTTTTGCAATTATAGAAAAGTCCAAAATAAACCTCCGATAATAACCAACTAAGCCCAAAAAGCTACGTATCTCAGTCAGACTGGTCGGTCTTGCCCAATTCACCACATCTTTAACTTTCATTAGGTCTACTCGAATCCCTTCCCTATTTATAATATGACCTAAAAACACCACTTGATCTAACCAAAACTCACACTTGCTGAACTTCGCATATAATCTGTTATCTCTCAAGGTTTGCAAAGTAATCTGTAGATGTTCCACGTGTTCTTTCTCACTTTGAGAGTATATCAAAATGTCATCTATAAACACAATTACAAAGTGGTCTAAGAAATTTCTAAACACTCGATTCATTAAGTCCATAAATACAACAGGTGTGTTCATCAATCCAAAAGGCATCACAACAAACTCGTAATGTCCATAGCGAGTCCTAAAAGCAGTCTTGGGAATATTTGATTTCCTCACCTTTAGTTGATGGTATCCTAATCGCAGATCAATTTTTGAAAAGACTTTGGTTCCTTATAATTGGTTAAACAAATCATCTATCTTGGGCAAAGGATAGTTGTTCTTAATGGTCACTCTATTTAACTGTCTATAGTCAATACACATCCTTAAAGTTCTGTCCTTTTTCTTTATGAATAGCATAGGTGCTCCCCAAGGTGAGACACTTGGTCTGATAAAACTTTTCTCCATCAATTTTTCCAATTGCTCCTTCAATTCTCGTAACTTGGCAGGTGACATCCTATAGGGTTAAATGGATATAGGCATCGGGCTTGGGTATAAATCAACTGTATATTCTATCTCTCGATTTAGGGGTATTCTAGGTAGATCTTCGGGAAACACATCTTGAAGTTCATTGACTACCAGCACTTCTGAAAGTTCCTTTCCTTTTAACTCTATGGCAACAATGTGTGCCAAAAATCCATGGAAACTCTTCTTTAGGAATATTAAAGCTTTAATTGCCAACACAACACATACAGGTGTTGTACCCCTATCTCCTTAGAATGAAAATTCCATTTCTTTAGGTATCTTAAAGACTATTTTCTTTCCAAAATAATCTAACGATGCGTGATAAGACGACAATCAGTCCACCACCAATATTAGTTCGAATCCTATTGCGTTTAAAGGCATCAAATCTACAACCATGTCTTTATCTCCTATTTTCAATGGACAATTCTTGTACACACTTTTGATTAACACTTCCTCTCTTATCGGTGTAGCAATTGACATCATACAATTAAGGGGTTCCATCTTTACAATTTTTACTTGAGTCATAAAAGTAGGTGATACAAAAGAATGCGCCGATCCGAGATCTATCAAAACATAGGCATCTTTACTGAAAATAGTAAGAGTACCTGTCACGATGTCAGGTGTAGCTTGGGCATCTTGTCTGGTGATGGCAAAAACTCATCCTAGGACTCTTGGTGGTTCCATTGGTCCCTTCCCTTTATCTTGCATGCTTCCAGTAGGTCCATTATCTCCTATCCTTCTGCTTCCTATGGATGATTGTGTTGGCATTCCAGCTTACCCGCACTTTGGGACTATGTGTCTTAGTTCTCCACATTGATAATAGACGATCCCTTGGTTAAGCTTCAGGTAATCCTTCTTAAAATGGTCAGTGGCTCCACACTTGAAACAAGCATTCCACTTAGCCTCCTCCACGTGACCTGACACTCCTTTGTTCGATCGATTTCCCTTAAATCTCAAGTTCTTGGCAGTCGACTGATGACTCTGATTGTGAAAAGATTGTGGCCTCGGAGCATTACTTCTAGTTCCTTGTCTTTCTGACCTATCTATCACGGTACTGCTGAACTTACGTCTCTAAAAGTGCTCACGCCTTCCTTCTGCCTCTTTCACGTCTTTCTCAATCATTCTTTCTTTGTTAACTATGTTGGAATAATTATTCATCTCTAAGACTGTTAGATTAGTCCTAATCGGGAAATTTAATCCCTTTTGAAACCTCCTGCATCTAGACTCTACGTCTGGTATAAGTTGAAAAGCATACCTCGATAATTCTGTGAACTTCATTTCGTACTCAACTACACTCATCCTTCCTTGCTCTAGTTTGATAAACTCCTTCTCCTTCTCATACTTGTTGGATATGGGTTCGTATTATTCATCGAAAGCCTTTACAAAGTGAATCCACAAAATCCTCTACAGTTCTAGAGGGTCAGCTCTTGACGCCGACATCCTTAACAACCTCTCAATGGCTTCCTACTAGTTGTACGCCTCGCCCTTAAACATGAAAGTCAAAAGATTGATTTTTTCATCTTCTGTCACTCCTAATCTATCTAGGATATGCACTTTATCTCTCAACCAATTTTTAGCTTCGGTGGGACAAACAGTTCCCATGAACTCCTTAGCGCCAAAGTTTTTGAATTGCTTAACCAAAGAATTCCCATTCCTCCCAACCTGCATTGAAATCTATCTTGCATTCTGTTCGATTAGTCTCCCAATCACTTCCAGCATCCTAGCAGTTGGGTCAGGTTGGTTTATCGATTCAGGTTGTACTAGTCCTACAGGTGGGGACACTTTTTGTTGTCCCTCGCTCAGTAGGTCAGGAACAAATGATGCTCTGTCAAAGTTCTCCACACTTCACCCTATCAAATAAAATAAAGTAGGAGTTAGGGTTTGATACTATAGCTCAACCAAGAGTTATAAAGAAAGGAATTGGCAGTTGAACAAAAAAATTCATCACAACAAAGGTTACCTCCCCAATTTGATAACATACTTGAACTTCCAATTAGGAACCTACGCCTGTAGAACGTGTTTCCCAACAGACTTCAAAGCTAGTTAAATCAAATGTCCAAAGATAAACGTATGATATCCTAAGGCATATACCATACTATACAACAAACAATTAGCAAATGCATTAAACCTACGGTCCACCACGGACCACATTCAATTAAGTCTACAGAATTATGACCTAAAGCTTTGATACCAAGTTATCACACCCTGCTCCCACAAGGTATTTAACCTCTCTTATAGGGAATGAATCCCACAACATCTTTGTGGACTTACGGAAAACTAACAAGACTAAGAGTAGTCAAAAATAAAAACATTCACGCAGAGATTGATTTCCAAAAGAAACTTCCATTCATAGATACTTAAAAACATAAGTTCAAGGGATACTCCATCTCGTACATCAAAAACTATTAAAACATCACTTCATTACATCATGTCTCACAAGGCATATTACAAAAATACAAAAATATGTCATTTAGCTTCGAACTCAAGCCTAATGAACATTCGATAGTGGTGGACCAACTTCTACGAGTTCTTGTTATCTGTAACCATAAAGGTTACAAGATGGTGCACTTAGTATTAAACTGAACAATGATAAAACAACCACTTGGTTTAGGAAAAACATCATTTAGAAATAGTTCATCATACTTTGAACAAGAAAGCGATAACGCCGCATTCACAAGTCATAAAATTCCGTCATCTTATAAACATACGGTTTAACAACCACATCTTCATTAACTCATAACTACACCCAATAGTCTCTAAGTAGTCATCTGCCACACGACCAGGAGCTTCAACGGTACCGTAACCTCAATTCTCAAAACACGGATTAGCACGTGTCAGAAAGAGGATCACTCTTTATTAAGCACAAGTAATATGTGCAAAACTTGAGATTCAACTCGTAATGCCTTTGATGGCTAATAATCTCTTTACTGGGCAAACCTCCCCTTAAGGGATATAAAAACCCATATCGGGTAACCTCCCCTAATAGGATATAAAAACTCATACCGGGTATCCTCCCCTAACGGGATATAACGTGCCAAACACCGGCATAACTTGGCACTTTAGACAAATAAACAAATTATTATTCATTATTCACCATACATGCTTCCTCAAAAAGTATAGATAGCATTGCCGAAATAGCACAGCATTTGAAAATAAAAATAACCATATGCTCTCATTCAAAACTCATGTTTTCACAACATAAACATGGAAGAATTTTAAAAAGGTATAACACGAGTTCAATTGATTAAGATAATATTTAAGCACTCCCACTTTGTTAAATAGTGCGTAAACACCTCCTCTAAAAAGATCCAAGATTCAAATCTCCAATGATAATATCCAGGTGCCCAAAAAGTAATCAAAACATTATGTAAATGTGGCGCCCCATCCTCTGGGCACGTCAGGACATACATAAATATAAATAAAGGGACATTCTAACCATTCATTCATATTTATATACGTTATTATTACATTAAAAAGGAGTTTTAAACTGTTCAAAATACTTAGCTATTATAGTTTCACCAAGAAATTTCAAAAATTTAGCTAAACACGAAAGAATTGAATATAAGAACAAAAGCAGAGGTCTCCACTCCTCAGAATGCATCAGCAGGATCCACGTGCTCTTAGTACTCACATTGTTCTTCAAACTCTTCTTCTCCCTTTGGGATGACTTCCTCCAAGAACTCCTCCTCACAAGTGGCACGAATGCCATGAGCTAAGGCCTAGAAGGAAAACACTCTAACCTTCTAACTAATCTCACGGCACAAAATTCACCACAACACATACCATATAACACCCAATACAGTTTATAATCAAGGAGACAGACAAATTTATGATAGGATAGCAGATAAGTCAATAAACATGTGCACATGAGATGTCGTTTATGAAATGCAGATGCCCAACCCAACATACACCTAGATTAGAACAAAAATTCCACGCCAGGAATCGCCAGAGTAGACTTTCACGGGTATTTGATCACCAAAGCCATCATTGCGCCTCGTTGTGAATAGTAAACGTGCGCTTTGGCTTCATACCGTAGCTATTTTACTTAATGGTAACAGCATGGGATCCGTGCCATACTCCAAGTCAACAAATTCAATAATCAATCAATTAGTCATATCAGACATATATCAGCGGTTTGTCCCACCTTAACACTCGTGATGCCTTCACCTGTGTCAACCCAAAGTCTAAGAGATAATTAGGAAAATTTAAGAGACATTTCACATTATACAAAGTATCAGGATGAGGGATTTAGGACCGCTATAATTGGGCTCTTCTTCAAAGTTACCACCGTAGTGGGATTAGGTCCGCTAAATTAGGTTCTCTCCCAAATTACCCTTCAACGCATCGTGGCAATGGGGTTTAGGTCCACCATAATTAGGCACTTCTCTGAAATTATCACCTCAGTGGGATTAGGTCCGCCGAATTAGGCTCTCTCTAAAATTACTCAATTTGCCCGTATCGTAATTCAAGGACTGACGGAATCAAAGAGACATCCAAACCAAAATGCTAGCGACAAACCCATGATGCCTAACAATATCTATAAACCATTTTAAACACCAGGGATGCACCCATGGTGTATAAGCTAAAATCATTTCAAACACTGGGGATGCATCCAAGGTGTATAAGCCAAATTCATTTCAAACACCGAGGACGCACCCAAGGTGTATAAACCAAAATATTTTCAAAAATGGCAACCAGGGACGCCCTAGACTTAGAATCAAGAAAGATAATCTCAATACAGCCCATCCCAACAACGATTTGCACAGATGGACTCCAATATGCCAAGATGAAAGTGACAATGTCAATGATGTATGATATGAATCTCAAATACAACCATCTATAGCATGGCTTCTATAGCATGGCATCAACTAGTATGGCAAGATTCATGGTATAATTCGCAAAGCATAAGGTACAATTATGTGAAGCACAAGCTACAATTTTTAAGATATGACTCAACGTGATAGCATGAGTTCTAAATTATCATACATTCTCTTAAAAGCATTAATCAACTAATTCAAACCAATAATCATAAAGAACTCGGGTCTCACAACAAGGTACTCACACATACACTTAGTAACTTTTAAGGCCAAAAATCAAGTAATAAATTAAAAGGGCCGATAAGGTTTTGTGGTATCCAGATTTGGAATCAAGTTATGATTTTTAAACACCATTTAGATAAAAATATTTTCTACAACTCTCATGTTTAACACCATGGCCAAAACCTAAGGCAAAAGGGTGAACAAAACATCCTAAGCAAAAATGGTTCAGCAATTTCTTAAGGTTTTATCAAAACTATTCTTCTGTTGGTCTCGGTTTTGGGGTATGATATTTAGTCCAAATGAGCCCATTTTTGTGTATGTTCTAGTTCAACATGTTCCCTACAAGTTTCATGTTTAGAGATAAGAGTTGTTGTTTGGAACAAGTTAAACTTTTTTACCATTTTAGAAAATAGGTTCTATCAGCTGCCAAAACTCAGCAGAGCCAGTTTTGGACAGAGGGTTTGAAACGGTTTTGGGGGATCATCCCAAGGGTTTAATGTCTTATTTTTGGGTAGAAAGTACTTTCATATGGTAGCTACAATGTTTATGTAGACCACTTTAGAATTAGGTCACTAAAAATAGGAGTTTTGGGCTACACAAAAATATGTGACATAAGTGTCCCCTGAGGGCTGAAACTTAATAGAGACTTTGAAAAGGATTTGAACCTATAAAAACTCAATATTTTATGCTCATTTGCGGCAGATAGATATATATATATATACATGTTATCTACAACTTTCATGTTTTGACCGAAGTTCGGATCTCATTTTAAATTAGGGTTTCAAAATCAGTAGTTTCGACTGGTCGAAAAATGACACATTTTGGTACAATTGCAATATCTCAAGTTCTACTTATGTAAATGAGTTAAAACCAACTTTGAATGAAACCTAACACAAAAATATAAATTTGGACATAAATAACATGCTTATATCAATTTCTACATTGAGTTATGGCATTCCAAAGTTCAAGGTAGAAACATCTATGTTTTCAAAAATCAAGTCTCTTTGGGTTCAAGTCTTCTACTTATGTTATGTCAAGTTTTTGTTCCATTTCTTTGCATGCTTGTATTTTAGACTTTAATATCAAGGCTCCAGAACACTTGTAAGTCATCAAACACAAAGATAACAACATACAACAACATCTCATACCACCCATAAACATAACAGTCCCTAATTTCTAACAACGATGCCTTTTCGGTTTGATTTCGGCTCTCAATTCTTAGAGTGTTTAAAGGGATGTGTTGGGGTATATTTTGAGGGATATTACACACAAGGTTTAGAGGTTTTACTTACTTGTTTAGAGGGCTCAAGGATGGCAGGATGGATGGACTTAGCTTTAGGAAAACACCTCTTGCTTCTCCTTAGCTCCTTATTCTTCTTCTCCTTCTTTTTCTCCCTCAAACTTGTATAATACTTTAAGAACACTCAACCAATCCTTTCTCTCTCTATATGCATGAAATTTTGAAGGGAAGAAGGGGGTGTTTGTCTTGGTTTATATAGGAGAAGGGTTAGGGAACAAGGAGAGAACATAAGATTAATTATGGTACTTTTTGTTTCCTCTTTTCCGTACATATCACATGGTTTGAGTTGACATGGTGTAACTTTTGAAGCATATACATCAGATATGGGGAAGAGAAATACAGCTAGGGGGCTATTTGGGGGATAAAAACGTGACCCCACATCAATCAAGGGATTTTGCATTAGTTTGCGTGCTATTTTATGCAAGAAAATGCATTAAAAGTTAATTTGATGTATCTTTTTAGTGTCTTTTTCTACGGAGACCTATTATTTTAGTATGTTTATAATAATATAGGATTCCCATGTATTATTATAATTTTCATAGCAATTGATTAAATAGATATAGTCTTTTAAGTCAAATTAAGCTATTTTGGCAATATATGACTTTTTGACCTATTTTGTTGTGTATGAACTTCAATAATGATTTGTTTGCTTTTTTTAACCTATAACAATATATTATTATGTATATTACTTATTCAATAAGTATTAGATTATCATAAAGCTTAATTTAATACCTTTCTCATTATTTTAAGCTAAAAAAGAGCAAAAAGTCACTTTTTTGCACTCTTCCCAAGGTGGTCAGGCACTAAGGGGTAATTTAGTCATTTGTGATGTTATTTTTTATTTTTATACTTAATTATAGTTAAATCATTAATTTAGGATATCCATGTGTCAAAATTTAAATTTTTAAGACTGTTTCCTGTACTTGGGGCAAAATGGTCATTTTACCCCATTTATGAAGATTTTTGATTTTTAACTCATTATTTCATGATATTTACTTCATTTAGAATGTTTGGAGACTCTCTGGGTGCTAAGGCTTTGTTGCTTGTGTTTTGGACCTTTTTAGGGTTTTTGGGCCGAACTTAGGGTTTTCGATTCGAGTTAGAATTTTGAACCTCGTCCCTGCACTATAGCCTTGTGGACTATTCTTCACTAACACTCAGGGTTTGGGCTGGGTCTTTACATGGGTCGTTATAAACTATGTTGTTACAACTGGGTTTATACCGGGTCGTTACAGTAAACGTTGGACACTATCTCTTATTATCAAACATTAAAGGAATGGTTCGGGTTTTTGGGTCGATTTTATGGTTGGTAACTCAAACCTTATTCTTTTAATTCTTTAAAGAAAAATGTATTATTTATGATATTTTATTAGCCCTTCGAGTCAAACAAACAATTTTCAAGACTTGGACTCACTCATGGCAACCAAATCACTTTCTAAGCATTGCTCATCTTTTTAAACCAAATTTTCAAAATTTGTTGGTCTCATCGTAAAATATTTTTAAGATACTTAGAGTTATGAGTTAGCTAACAAGTTACAAGGTGATAGATATACATTTTAGGGACATTTTTGTGAAGAAAGCTAAGCTCATATGTGCTTCTATACATGGGCAAATATTCGTTGAACAGAAAAAGTCTAAAAAAGACACTATTGGTAAAATTGAGTTTTAAGAAAAATTGTCCGGTTAAATCACTCCAAATAAATTTTAAATAAAAGACAACTCAAAAATCTAGCTCTAGACATAAAGCTTGACTTGAGGGAATGTTTATGGAATTTTCTAAAAATTATCAAACTTGGCGGTTTTTCTACTCATTTGGTGTCAAAGCGTAAAAATTTTATTTTGGGTACTTATACATTATTTGGGACTCTACCAAAAAACACACATGCTAATAATAACCTCATGAAGTTCCAGTAAAAATAGGTTTTAAAGATAACACTTTTAGGTCCCACAAAATATTTGGGTAAGAGGTTAAAAGGGTCTTTTCTTGGTTATTTTAGGTAAACTTGTTACTCTCCTTGTTTAACATATTTTTCGGGTCCATTTATGATATTAAATATCAAAAATCAGTATTTCCAAGAGTTCTTAACACCGTCATATCATACTCGTCTAATTCATAGAAAAGAAATCAAAATCTCATAATCGATTCTTTTTTAACCCTCTTGTTTCTAACCTTATTCTTCGGGCTTTAAATCTTATTAAATGTTGTAGAGAGGGTTTAGAAGAGAAGATTAAGGATGGTTTTAGGAGTTCCTACTTCAAATACTTGATCAATGGAAGGTAGGACTTAAGCTTTATCCCTCTGGAATCACCCTTCTTTCTTTCCTTCCTTCTTCTTTCTTCTTTCTTCTTTCTTCTTCTTCTTCTCCTTCAAGACTCACTATCTCTCTCTCTCTCTCTAGGACCCTCTTGGCCGAAATATCATGGGGAGAGTGGTGGAGAATGGCCTTCTATTTATAGGCTCATGGAAGAACTTGATGTGTAATTTTTAGGAATTTGTTTGGTAATTAATTTAAATAGGCGAGGAACTAATTCATAATTATAGCCTTGTAGGTTGATGTGTTGTCAAGAGATGAAATGATGAAGAGTTGGGAATATTTTAGCTGATTAAACCTTTTTCATCTAAAAAGAAGCATAAAAGTGTCCAAACTATCTAAAAAGATAATTTAACACAAAAGTGATCAATATATGTGACTTACTTAATTATCTAGAATTAAGATTTTATTTTAGAATTAATTTTGTAGAATGTAAATATATTAAAACTATCCAAAATTGCTCTATTTATACCAAAAACATCCCAAAGAAGTATAAAAATGCACGTTCCCAAGACAAATCCTCAAGATATGACAAAAGTACAAAAGCAACTTCCTAGGTTGACCGGCCACTTTGAAGCTTCCTCTTTATTTTTAAAATTAATTATTGTATTTAGTAATTTTTGAAATTTTAAAATTTTGGGCAAAAAGAATTAGAATTTGGGCCTTTCTTTATTTTTAAGTTGGCTTGACCGACGAACTTTCTTTTTAAATTTTGTGGGCCTAGATTAAATAATTTAGCCTTACTTGAGTTGGGTCAATCTTCCAACTTGGGTCTCATTCTTAATCTTGGGCCTTGGATAACCTTTGGGCCAAACTTTTTATTTTTTTCTTTATTGGGCTTAAAGACTTGGGCTCCCAATTATGTAACTTTAAACCAACAGTAAGTTTAGCCCATCCCAAATGTTGGGTTCAAGATAACACTAAGTTTAGTTTAGATCGACTCGAGGGTGTTAGGTTCTGAGTTTCATTCCATAGCTAACATACTGACTAACTTCGATTCACATTTTTATTTATATTAGTTTTGGGAATGCGGATTATTACAAGACATTCCCATCTAGATCCATAAGAATTGCAGCGCCTCTTGACATCAGGGTTTTGATAAGGTACGGTCCAGCCCAATTAGGTTTAAACTTGCCCCTTAGGTCGAAGATCAGAACTCTGATCTCTTTGAGGACTAAGTCGCCTTCCTTCAAGTTCTAAGACTTAACCTTCTTGTTAAATGCACGAGCTACTCTCCTCTAATACCCTTGAATATGAAGCAGCGCCCTAAGTCTTCTTTCATCAAACAGGAGCAATTCCTCAAACCTGTCACTCTGCCATTCAGATTTGGGAATACTTCTTTCAGCCATTATTCTCAAAGATGGAATCTCTAGATACTAGTGCGTAAGGTGTTGCTTCGGTAGAGGTTCTAATTGATGTTCAGTATCCCTAAAGTGCAAATGGAAGCATCTTTGGACAATCTTTACGTCCATCTATTGTCTTTACAGAATCTTTTCACATTTTTATTAGCGGCTTCCATGGCTCCATTGGTTTGCGGTCTATACGGAGAAGACTCATAATTGACAATCCGATACTCTTCTAAAATATCTAAAACTTCTCTTTAGAAGTGAGAACCATTGTAAAAAATTATCTCCTGTAAAACCCCATATCGACATATAAGATTCTCTTTGATGAACTTGGCTACTTATGAGGTTTTCAAAACAGAGTAGGAGGTAGCCTCGATCCATATCGTGAAGTAGTCAGTTGCTACGAGGATAAATTAATCTCCATTCGAAGCCTTGGGTGTGACTTTCCCTTTCACGTCAATTCCCCAAACTAAGAACAACCAAGGTGATGTCATATTATAGAGTTGAGATGGTGACACATGCATGAGGTTTGTGTGGACTTGACATTTTCGACATATTCAAACAAACTGGTGGAAGCCTGTTTCCATCGTCATCTAGAAGCATCCTTGGAACAAAATCTCCTTAGCTAACATCAATTCATCCATGTGAGGCCCTCAAACTCCTCTATGAACCTCTCTCATCAATTCGTGTCCTTCCTCCGTGTCAACATAAAGTTTTTTAACTCCTAGATATCCCCTCTTGTACAGTCTTCCTCCTTAGATCACAAACTGCGTAGCGAGTCTCTTGATAGCTCTTTGATCCTTCTTGTTAGCTCAACTATGATACTTTCATTTCTCAATGAAGTTCCAAATGTCGTGGTACTACGGTAATCCATCATCAACTTATTGGGTAGCGATGACATTACTAATTATAGGTGTATTTCTTTGTTGAATCTCCAAGGGTCTCATTATCACTCTGGGCAGTATGTCTATCGTTGATGCCAGGGTAGCTAGGGAGTCGGCGAACTTATTCTGCAATATTGGGACATGGGTGAACACCACACTTTCAAAGCAGAGGATTATTATTTCAAGTTCTCGATTATACTAGATCAACCTCTCCTCTTTGACCTTCCACTCTCAGTTCTCTTGAGAGACAACCAAAGCTGAGTCCCCTATGACTTCTAATTTCCTTGCCCCTTGTTCTAAGGATGCTTCCATTCCAGCTAGGCAAGCTTCGTACTCGGCCTGATTGCTAGTAACCTCAAAACTCAACTTATAATCCAACGAGATATAAGAATCGTCAGGGTGATTAAGAGTATCCCTATCCCATATCCGTATTAGTTCGAAGCTTTGTCAAAATACAGGGTCTACAAATCCTTCTCGATTTTCGACACTTGTACATCAGGAAACTTAAACTCGGGTTCTTCTTCTCCTTCAATAAGATGGTCGGCTAAAAACTCTGTAACGGCTCTTCCTTTCACCGATTTCCTCATGACGTACTGCAAGTCAAACTCAGCTAGCATCAATAACCAATGGGTTAACTTTCTTGTTAATGCTGGCTTCTCAAAGAGGTACTTGAGCAGGTTTATCCTCGAGATCAAAACAACTCGGTATGCCAGCATGTAATGGTGTAACTTTCTAGATGCCCAAACTAGTGCCCAACAAGTCTTTTCCAAAGGCGTATACCAACGTTCACAATTTATCATCTTCTTACTTAAGTAGTAGACGGCTCCTTCTACCTTAGCTTCATCTTTCTGAGCAAGCAACACCCCATTGCTGAATCAATCATAGACTGATATAGTATCGAAGGATTATTGGGTTCTGGTGGTGACAGAACTTATAGGGTTTTGTAAGTACTGTCGCATGGCATCGAAAGTGTCCTGACACTGCTAATTCCATTCAAACTCAGTTCCCTTCTTCAAGAGTCATAATAGAGGTTCACAAGTAGTGGTCAACTTAGCTATAAACCGACTGATGAACTAAATCTTTCCCAAGAAGATCCTTACGTCCTTTTTAGTTCTTGGGGGAGGTATTTCGAGGATAGCATTGATCTTTGATGGATCCACTTCTATACCTCGTTGCATGATCATAAGTTCAATCATTTTCCCTACTATAACTCAAAAAGCACACTTTTGCAGGTTCAAATGCATTCAGCACTTCCTTATTCGTTCAAAGAATTTTCTTAGTGCGATGATGTGCCTTTTCCTAGCTTTGGATTTTACAATCATATCATCTACGTACACCTCTACTTCTTTGTGTATCATGTCGTGCAGCAACGTGGTTGTAGCCCATTGATAGGTTGCACCAGCATTTTTCAGTCCGAACAAAGTGACCCTATAATAATAGGTATCCTAAGGTGTCGTGAAGGTAATCTTTTCCCAGTCTTCTGACGCCATCAAAATCTGGTTGTACCCTAAAAATCCATCCATAAAAGACAAGAGTGCATACTTGGCGATGTTGTCTACCAGCACATCTCTGTAGGGGAGAAGGAAGTCATCCTTAAGACTAGCCCTGTTGAGATCCTTGAAGTCGACACACACTCGAATTATTCCATCTTTCTTTGGTACTAGGACGATATTAGCAACCCACTTTGGGTACTCTATAAGTCACATATATTGACCTCTTCCTAAATCTTGAGAGCCCAGTCAAACCTGATTCTTTTAAGCTTTTGTTTGATGAGTTTGGCATCAAAGTAAAGAGAGATTTGGTGTTGTACGATGTCAATGTCTATTTCAAGCATGTCTTCCTAGGACCACGTAAAAACGTCTAAAAAATCTTTTAATAAAAAGGTTAATTGCTCATGTTTCTCCGGAGAGAGCACTAAACCAACTTAAACTGTCTGTGAATCTTCTTCGTTATTAAGATTTATTAAAATAGTTTCTTTTATTACAGGTTTAGCTCGTATTTGTTCTTCATTTTCAATTAAAAATTTTAATTCTTGGAGAATATTCTCCTCAAATTCATCAAAATTTTCAAAATCAATACAAAATATTTGAGCCACAATGAAGCAAAATCTAATTTCATTTCATTAACTTCAAACGGGTTTACAACTTGGGACTCAAAGAAAAAGGGCTCGAGATGCCAACAGATGTATTCTCGGCAGACTTGCTGTTACAGACACTGTTCACAGACTTGATAAAAATAGACTCAACAGACTCGGATTTCAACTCACTTGTTACATCACGCATCCATGATAAGCGTGGTGTAATCTGCAGGCGTGTCGGCGTCCATCATCACCACGTCCTTGTCTTTCTCATTGCCTATACATACTCGAGCCATCTCCTCATCGAAGAAAGAACCCATATCCCCTTCTTTGTAACAAACTACTCAGTCTACTGGTACCTTTTCAATAAAGCCCATCTGCTATATCTCTGTTTCCTTTTCACTATCAGATAGTTGGTGGCTAAAAATCTCCAATCCTGGTAGTTTTTAGTTAGTCCTCTCCTCGATCTAAGGCTCGAGAAACCCACAATAAGGGAAGTCATCTTCCTCTTTAATAAAGCATCCATTCAATGTTAGCCCGTACCCTCCCATTTTTTATCCTTCCATCTCCGACTTATATCCAAGTCTGTATCTATGACAATTATGGTACACAGGGATGGATTATGAGATTCCTTGCAGATGTTTGCCCAACCCCATTCCTGAAAAATAAGACATTCCTTTCATCATGGGCATGACTTTTGGGTTCACATAGTTCTCTTTCTCGTTCATCAAAACTTAGACAACCTTAATCTGGTTAAAGTCGAACCCATTTAGAAGCAGACCTTCTTCCCCATATTGGATCTCAAGGAGCAGAGCAGTGTCATTGAGCGGGGTTGGTAAGCCAGTTTCACTCAGGATGGTGGCAGTTACTCTTTCCTTAATCAGCTTCACTTTTTGGTGCAGGGTCGACAGAACTGCTCAGATTGTCAGGTTATGTAGCCAAGGTCTTCCTAACAACAGATTAAACGAAACTAGCATTTCGAGAACATGGAACTCTACTTCACTTTCCAGAAGGCCCACTATAACAACGAAAGTTACTAACCCAAAACATCTCTCTGTGTGTTTTCATATGCTCGTAATCCTTGTGCACTCGGCTTGAATGCTTGCATCTTTAATCCCAACCAATAAGCAGTTCATAGTAGGCACACGTTGAGTGCAGAACTGTTGTTAACCAAAACAAACGGTACCCATTTCTCTAAACACTTCACAATCAAATGTAGCGACTTGTTATGAGACAGTCCCTCTATTAGAAAGTCCTTATCACTAAAGGCAGTTACATTGGGCTACTTATTTGGTATCAACATTCTAACCAACTGGTCAGGAGAGACGTCAATTGTAATGACTACACTATTGAGAGCTTTTAAAACTGCTTACCGGTGCTTATGAGAAGCCACGAGTAGCCCCAAAATGCTCACATTTCCTTGTGTCTTCCTGAGCTAGTTCAAAACTATATCTTCCTCTTCACTATTATATTTCTCCCCTTGCTTTCTTAATTCTTCTTGATGTTGCCTATCTCTAGATGGGCCGGTTTAAAATGCCTATTGCAACATCGTAAAATGTTCTATTTGTTCTTAGGGCTTCCACAGGCCTTTAAATTGCTTGATTACTTCCCGAACTTCAGCCACTGGGTACCTTTCTCCCCCAAAAGGTTTAGAAATCATCTATGCTTATCTTTCCTTGACTTTCTTTTTCACTAACTCCTCTGACTCCCTAGAGATCTTCTTCAATTCCCATTACATTTTGTGCAAACCAATGGGATTCTTCATTGATATCGGTCTCTAACTAGAAGAGCTGCCACAACAATACCCCATCAAATAGGTCTTCGTAATCATATGATGGGGGGAGGGATCTGAGGTTCCCATGGGCCCCCATAGTCGTACGATTCCTCCATAATCGAATGCCATTCCAACGCATCCTCTTCTTCGTTATACTCTATATCCATAAATTCCTACTCCACTTCTTCCAATTCCCATAGATTGTTCTCTTCTTGGTACAAGATTTCTTTTATGTCGAGAGAGCAAAAAGCTGGTCCTTTGGGTAGAGAAGTCTTTGGTTTTAGCTCATGAAGAGGAACGATATACACTAAGGGATCGAACACAAAGCCCAGGGTTCCTAAAAGATTCACTTGGGGTAAATCCTTCCCTTTTTTTCTTGCTCTTTCTTCTTCTTGATTTCCTCACTAGTTGGTGTTTTCTCTTCATGTCCACTCTTGATGTCAACCTTCTTTCCCTCTGATGACTTTTCTATTTTTGATACTTCTTTTTTCGTCTCTTTAACTCTAAAACTTGACTTTGCTTTTCCATATGAGGTTGCCCCTCCATGCCACGCAACATCATTTCTCAGAACGATCAGAATATGCCATTTGATGTCTATCTTGGCTTTTTCCAAGTCACCCAATGCCTCAAGGCATGCTAAATCCTCCCATAACCGTCTGATTTCTTCATCTTCTTCATCGTTGCTTTCGAAAAGGGGAAGACCTTCTTCCTTATGAATTACAAAGATTAAGAAGTCATTAAAATCATCATCTATTAATTCCTCAATAAGTTCATTGTGAACAACACATCTCGGCTAGATGGAAAATCTGTAATGGGCTTTGGCTCGTTCCCGGAGACTATAAATTTTGTAGGATCAAAATCATTCGTCCCTTCTCCAACGGCATTCACATTTTATTGGGATGCATGATTTAGCAATGGATTGGTGATCACATTCAACTTATGAATGGCAGTAGGCAGGAGAATCATCTTGTTATCTATTAAATCTTAGATCTCATGTCGAAGCCTCAAATAGTTGTTGGTTAAATGACCATGCCTCGGCTAGAAGGCACAGTACTGGGTAAGATTTTATCGTGGTGGCAATGGATTTGGTGGCGAGGTCAGTTCTAAAGGCTTTAGGAAACCCCTCTCAATCAGATGGCTTAAAATAGAAGTCAATGGTACGGTGACTTGGGTGAAGGTTCTCTTTTGCTTGCGGGGTTAGTTTTGGGTAGCTGGCTAGGTCGATGGATTAGGTTGGTTCGAATTCAGGTTCACCTAGTAGCTTCGATTCACAAATTTGTGGCATTATTCGGGTTGTTAACATAAGGCTTCCTAGCCGTTCTTTTGGCTTGACTCTCCTTTCTCGATATACCTGGACTGCAATGCATCCTTTATTGTATCCCAACATAGAAAACCTACTCAAATGTCATTAAGAGCTGTGTTATTAGATACTTTTGGAATTGTGGTTATAGATTCTTCACCACCATCCTTACTTGCTCCTTCTCAGTGGGCCGATTTGTCATCCTAGCTGCCTTGGACCTCCAACAAGTTAAAAACTTGACAAAAGACTCCTTAGCCTCCTGCCTAGTAGTCTCGACGTCCCGAGTAGTGACATTGAGCTGGGTATCATAGTTGTACTGGTTAAAAAATGCAGTAGCAATGTCCTCCCAGATTCTTATCTTTGTAGCATCAAGTGATAGAAACCATTTCTGGGCAGCTCCTGACAAAGATTGCTAGAAAAGCTGAGCCTTCAATTGATCACTAATCCCTATCAGCAACAGGATTCCCACATACATCCATAACTGGATCCTCGGGTCTCTTATTTTGTCAAATGTTTTCATGTCTGGCATCTTAAACTTCTCAGGGAGTTTAGCATCGGGGAACAGACATAGCCCCTCCACATCTAACATGTAATCTTCCACCCCTCGGGGCTTTCCTCAAAATCTTCTCCAGCTTATCAACCTAATCAGATAAGATCGACTCTTTGGTTATTCTCGGCACAAAGCTATGAGACCTTAACCCATTTTTTTCGGTGTTTTTTTTACGCGCATTATTTGTTTTCATTGCAGCATGTTTTATATGCTTTTGATGCGTGTTTGAGGGTAGAGATGCATGTGGGGAAGGTTTCCGGGGCCGTGGGCCATTATGGCACAAATTTTGAAAATTTTCAAAAAAAATTAATTTGGAGGCCTATAAATATCTGAAGTTAGATATTTTCAAAAGATATTTTCAAAACATAACTCTCAAGTTTTTTTCATTTTTCTCTCTGCCTTCTCTCTAACTTCTTGGGGGCCCGGGGCTCGGTTTCCAACAATCCAACAGCGGATCCTTACTTTTGGCACGGTGGGATACGCAACCATCTGGTCAGATTTTGATTCCGATGAGACTCAATTTTGCACGTGGTTCGAGGCATTGAGTTTTTAACTCACCGAGATAGAATCCTAGACCTGTATGTTTTATAAGGGTGCTATGTGTAATCGGGTGTATTTTTACCAGTTGAATTGTTATACATCTGACTTTGCATAAAAATGGGTTTTTGGGTTTAAAAATCTATTTTCCATCATTTTCGGTGGTTGGAATCGAGTTGTAATGGTTTCTTTTGAGGCCTTATGGTAGTTTCGGGCTTGGGTATGCTCGTAGGTATGAGATTTGGTGTTTAGAGGCTTTGATTTAGGGTTTATACATGTTTTGGGGCTGAAAAATCTGTTCTGTTTTCCAAGAAACCGAGACTGTTGTGTGATGGATCGATCGGTCTTTTGACCAATCGATCGGTCTGGGCGATTTCAAAAAAAATGTCATTTTTAAAATTGACTATCTCCCTCATTCGGACTCAGAATGGGGTCATTTTTGTGCTCAAATTGAACCCCCAGAAGTCTTCTTTCCAATGATACCTCTCTCACATTAAAATTCTCTTTGTAGCAAAATGTTATGACCAAAAGAGTGAAGGTGTGTCAAGTTTTTAAAATCGTTTTTCAACCATTTTTGATCAAATGTTGGAAAAAGGTTGTTCATCCTTGTTGCCCCTTTTAATCAAGTTTCTTGTTTCTTGGGGTATCGTGAGCTTGTGTTGAGCGTGTGTGGGCGTCGAGGGTGTGTTGAGCTTGTTTAGGTCCGGGCAATTGTGTGATGGCTATTCGGTGGTTGGGTTTGGTTTTTCATTGGCGTCCTATGGCATTCAATTGATTAATTTATAGGAATTAGTCGATTCAAATAGATGTGGATTCCTTTTAGGGTTCGGTTGGTCATATGCTGGTTTTGAAAGTCGTGTCGTGGCTTTGGGTGTGTGTTTAGATGCCGTCCTCGTGGGTGACGTGCACGGTGAGATGTGGGTGTGATGCCATGGTTTGAGGTTATACGATTATGTGTGTGCTTATAGATAGCTTTATGCATTTATAATTGTTTATTTATGAATGGTTTATGTAAGTAGATTACATGATTTGATAGCGTTACGTGTAATGAGGTTTTATGCTTTAAAACTCAGAGTTTTATAGGTATGTGTCTATGGATTCTGAGGAACGGATGCATGTGATGCATGTTGCATGAGTTGCAAGTGTTATGTGGGTCGCGTGTGTAACATGTGACGTGGTTTGTGATACGTATTGATAATACATAGTTTTATGCATTTTCAATCCTAACTAGGTTATGCATAGGTGTATGGGATAATATAATAAAACATGTGATTATGTGAATGTTAGCTCTGGTTGATGGTGCATTCGACAGGCTGCAGTCCCTCGGTGAAAGTCCATAAAGGTGTGTCGGTAGGGCTGCGGTCCTTCGGTTAAAGTCTGTGAAGGTTAGGGATGAGGTCCTTCGGTGGAAGTCCATAAAGGTGTATGGTAGGGCTACGGTCGTTCGGTTGAAGTCCGTAAAGGTGCATTGACGGGGGCTGTGGTCCATCGATGAAAGTCTAAAAGGTTCATGGCTTGCATGTACTGCATTGTGGGACGGATAGACCAGTTTTTAAATTATTTAAGAGTCGTGTGAATCGCGATCTAAAACCCCCTTTTTAATTATTTTTAATGCTCCTGTGTGTGAGCCAAAATATGGTTATTATCCTCGCTTTTCCAGTTGCATGTGAAAACTGTTTTAAAGGCTTGAAAGAGAGTCTAAAATTACACTTCGAATTTCCTAGCATGTTTTGTTTGTACTGCATACTTGTTTAGTTTCTGCTGAGCCTTGGCTCACGATGAGGGATTTGATTTTCTTCAGGTACCGGCCACGCTAGTTGATCTGGAGGTGCTGGAAAGGCGAAAGAGTTATAGTCTTCTTTTTGTGTCTTTCTATTACATGTATGTTGTAACATATTTTGTCAGTGTTGGAACCGCATAGTGTAAGCTTTTGGCGTTGGAGCCTATAATGTATGTCGTTTGGCATTTATATATCATGTATGCATGTTTCATTTTGAGAGTGTATCCTCGGGTTGGATTTTATGTAAGGTTATTTGTGGTGTTTCACGTGACCCAAAGTTTAGGGTGTGACAGATTGGTATCAGAGCTCTGGGTTCGAATACCTAAGAGCTGTGGGAAGAGGGCGCGTTCCCGTGGGAGGTTGATTGCGTGTGCTTGACTGCAAGTGTTTAGGTGCTTTGATAACATGTACGTGTTAGCATGTTAGGCATGAGGATGATGTGTGTATGTGAGCATGGGGGCTAATATGTGGGATTGATTAGTCCTTCCTTTGGGCGTTTGGTTTAACAAACTTTGGAGCCAAGTTAGAAACGTGTTTAGCTGACATGATTTCTAGTAAGGAATCTGAGTAGGTTATCCAGATTGATGGGTCATTTTTGTCGGTTCTCCCCTGTATGTGGGGTCTATTTAGCATGAACCTATGTGGCAATGTGTTAGCATGCTTATATGCTTAATGTTTATGTTCATGTTGTGTGTTGCATCTTATATGGTGTCTTCTTTCATATAGACGTGATGTTGGCGAGGAGAGGGCGAGGCCGTGGTCGTGCTGTTGGCCAAGGGGATGTTCCTATCCCTGATGTAGGGGATGACAATGCTCCCCAAGGACCTGTTGATATGATAGAGTTGGTGCGTGCACTGGTGGATTCCATCGGCCAGTTGGTTGAGACCGTTACAGGTGAGATCGATCGGGGGAGAGAGGGAGTTCCTGAGGTAAGGACTACTATGGCGATGCAGGAGTTTAGGCGCATGGATCCACCTAGTTTTGCTGGAGATTCGGACCCTATCGTGGCAACGGAGTGGCTGGAGTTGGTGACACAAATCCTTGACACACTGCAGATTGTGGGGGATGAGTTGCGGATTTCATTTGCCACCTTTCAGTTGAGGGGTGCTGCTTATCAATGGTGGATATATGCCAAGACGATGGTGGGAGTCACTTGGGTAGCTTTTACAGGAGTATTTCTGGAGAAATACTTCCCGACGTCGTAGAGAGATTTTTACAGGGAGGAGTTCTACACTCTTACCCAAGGGGACATGGACATCATGCACTATAAGTCTAGGTTTACGTGGTTGTCCCGATTTCCTCTAGAGATGGTGAGCACATATGAGCTGCAATCGACGAGGTTTGAGCGGGGCTTGAGGCCAGCGATCAGGGAGCGTGTGGTTGCGTTGGGACTTCGGGTGTTCACAAAGCTGGTGGAGGCAGCAGCGAGGGTGGAGAACACCATGACAGAGATTCAAGCTTCTAGGGAGGCTAGAACATCGCAGGGTGCGACCGAGGTACAGACTGGGGGACGTTCTAGCAAGAAGCAGAAGTCCTCTGGTCCTAGTTTTCACCCATCTGGGTTACCACAGCAGTTCTCTGCACCAACACCATCAGTGGCTTCATCTAGGAGGCCGGAGCAAAGCGAATTGATTTTCTATCAGTGTAGGCAGCCAGGGCATCGTGTGTAAGAGTGCCTGCAACCGAGGTAGTCTTAGGGTTCATGGATTCAGTCGGAGGGAAGAGAGTCACATATTTGCTATGGATGTGGCCAGCCTGGACATGTTCGCAGGAACTGTCCCCAGATGGAGAGTGCACCAAGTGTAGTGGGCACGTTAGAGGGTTTGTATGTGCAAAGCCGACAGCAACATCCAATGGTTCAGACTTCCCGAGCAACAATAGGTGGAGGTGCTTCAGTTCAGTCGGTACGACAGTCGACCGTGGTGAGTGGCAGACAGGATAGAGCGGTATTTCCCCAAGTGTATTCACTTGTAACTCCTGGTTCTTCAAGGGCACCGGTCGCGCGTGATGATGCAGTTGCAGATCTTTCTCCATTGCACCGAGGTACCTTTCTGAGTTTACAGGCTTTGGGCCAGTTCTTTTGTTGCATCTGTTGGGGCGTTGGCAATGGACTCCGTGGATGGTGTGTTGCATGGAGGCAGTGGTTAGTGACGATGTGAGGTTGGGGGAGTTGTAGATCCCGTGTTTTGAGACAGTTGGCTATTGTTTAGGATGCCTGACCTTGTTTGACTATATTCTAGGAATGGTTTGGCTAACCATCCCGTGTGGCTGTGTCGATTGCGATCGACGGTTGGTTGTTTGATCTTGTGTCGAATTTCGGGGGTGAAATTCCTTTAATGTGGGTAGAGTTGTGAGACCCTAACCCGTTTTCTTTTTTGGCATTTATTTTACGCGCGTTATGTGATTTCGTTGCAGCATATTTTATATGCTTTTGATGCATGTTTGAGGGTAGAGATGCATGTAGGGAAGGTTCCCGGGGCCGTAGCCCATTATGGAGCGAATTTTGAAAATTTTAAAAAAAGATATTTTGAAGGCCTATAAATATCTGGAGTTATATATTTTCAAAAGATATTTTCAAAACTGAACTCCTAAGTTTTCTCCATTTTTCTGCCAGCCTTCTCTCTAACTTCTCGAGGGCTTGGGGCACGATTTTTAACGATCCAACAACGGATCCTTGCTTTTAGCACGGTGGGCTACGCAACTATCTGGTCAGATTTTGATTCTGGCGAGACTCAGTTTTGCACGTGGTTCGAGGCGTTGAGTTTTTAACTCACCGAGGTAGGATCCTAGACCTGTATGTTTTATAAAGAGGCTATATGTAATCAGGTCTATTTTTATTGATCGAATTGTTGTAGATCTGACTTTGCATAAAAATAGGTTTTTGGGTTTGAAAATCTATTTTCCATCATTTTCGGTGGTTGGAATCGAGTTGTGATGGTTTCTTTTGATGCCTTATGGTAGTTTCGGGCTTAGGTATGCTCGTGGGTATGAGATTTGGTGTTTAGAGGCTTTGATTTAGGGTTTAT
>JAOTRH010445794.1:0-31701 GCA_034768845.1 Heliamphora exappendiculata
CCAAAGAAACGTTTGGTTCATTAAAGAAGAAAACTTTTGTTTATCCTTTTTAGATTAATATGACCTAAGCGTAAGTGTTAAAGAAACGTTTGGTTCATTAAAGAAGAAAACTTTCTCTTATATGGTATTATAAATGTATTATTCGTTTCAGTTAGTTACAATGTAGAAGAGATTGGAATAATAATATAAAGATCATCTACCAATGTACTAGAACTGATAACCCATTTATTATCCTTAATAACCACATAATTATTAAAATAAACCAAATATCTGTCTTTAGCTAATCCAAAAATGGAAACTAAGTTTCTTCTAATGGTAGGTACATAAAGACAATATCTCAATATTAAAACTCGATCTCTACCAAAATTAAGAGTGATATCTCCTACTGCAACTGCTGTTACATTTATATTATTGCCCATATGCAGGTAAATCTTTCAATCACTAAGTTGTCAGGTTTCCTAGAATCCCAGCAATGAATTACAAACATGATTAGTGGCTCTTATATGTACACAACAGGTACCAATAGATAACACCGCTAAATAAGTTTTCACATCCAGTGAACAAAAATTATCCTGTTTGTTCTTCCTTTTGAGAAATACAAGACAACTTTTTTCAGTGCCGAGTTTGGTTGCAATGAAAACATCTGCCTTTCAGCTTTTTTACACAAGTTCGTGGCCCACTAACTACCCTGAAAATCGTGTCTCCCTATTTTTGAATTTTTTTCTTCTTCATGCCTTTCGGCCCAGAGGAAGAATTTTTTTCAAAAACAAACACATTTTCTGGTATTAAAGGAATGCCATTTATAGTTAAAGTTATATCCAAGTTATATTTTCAGTCAATAAAATTTGGTCCTGTAAATTTGTTTTCTTTGAGTATTGAAGCGAGCTAGTTGAAATCTATTTTAATCCTGAGAATCACATAATTAAAATACCGTTAATTATAATGAGCAAAATTTTGAATTCATTTTAATTTGGTTTCCTCCACCATTTTAAAATTAAATTCGCTAGCAGCCTGGTAACCTGATAATAGCATACCCCAATGGGTGGACGCCAACTATCCATCATAAGACCAGACATGTCAATTTTTTTTAATTTTACTAACTAAGCAACTGACCATACCAAATAAAATTAAATAGCTGATATCGCTTCGGTCTAGTATATAATTGCAATGACTCAGATGGAGATGATATTATCATAAACAGCTAAATGCTAACCATCACCTAATCTCAAATCAATCGATTCGTAATGAACCCTTCAAATGGAGAAGTGATCTACACTAACAATTATCCAGAATTATTCTTAAAGAAGGTTTGTACTGATGATACCACAATTAATCTGTCCGATGTGGAGGAAGGCCTTACTGCCAACACGTATGATTTAATTGCATCGCCTACAAATTGGTGATGGAGACCGCAGAATTTATTTGTGAATAAATTTCCTTTTCCATTTAGATTTTTAAAACATTTTTAAGGTTTATAAAAATTTATTTAATTAAAATAAATTTATTAATTTCGAAAGCCACACGATTTGAAAGAATCAAACATCTTTCTATGTACACGATTCCAAAGATTCTGATTTATCAAACAATCTTTTCGTGTTTAAATGCGTAATAAATAAAATTTAATAAATGCACAGTTTTTCTTTTAGCTTTTTAGCTAATGTAGTGAGTAAAGGTATTTATTTATTTTATTTATCGTCCTACATTTTTCAAAAAATAGTAATTTATTTTGATTAAATATTTTTTCATTTAATTAATTCAAAATTTGGAATTAATTCCCACGTTTTTTCAAGATATCCGATTTTTAAAAAAATCATTTTGAACGTGATATTTTGTAAAAAAATAAAATATCTAAAATTTTTCCATTTAATTAATTAATTAATTAAAAAACTTAAATTTATTTTTCATTATAAAATATTTTAATTAAAATCAAAGTTTTGTATTAATTAAATTAACATGATAAATCAAACTAATATATATCATACACGCATTTAATAAAAAATTAAATACAAGATATATATAAAAATATATATCAACTTTTATAATCGAATCAAAATTCTAAAAACTTTCAATCTCATATTCTGAATAAGCTTATTGTATCTTGCTTAATTATTCTATATCAAAAAAATCAAGCCAACCGAAACGGTCGTGGATGCTTGGAAAACCGCACTGGAATTTCTCTTCAGATTGTCCCGGCTTGCTTCTGTTTCGCTGCTGAAATTGCTTTTGTTTTAGGAAACAAATTCTTTCAAAACAATGTCCTTGCAATTCCAAACACCTGACGCCGGTTTCTTTTTTTAAAAAAAATACTGAAACAGTTTGCTGTTGGGAAAACTGTTGTTGCGTGTTGGGAATCCAGCTTTTGCTGTGTTTGCGCCACGTTTGGCATTTTGCCGTGACTGCTTCAAAAATTGCACTGCCATGACTGCTTCGAAAATTACGTTGCCATGACTGCTTCAAAAATTGCGCCTGTTTGCTGTGCTGATTTGGAAACCGCCATTGTGCTTAGTGTTTGGAAAATCACTGGTGTTCGCAAAAGATTGAACAGCAACCAAAAAGGTGCTGCTTTACTTTTGAAAACAAAACTTTTTCACCGAAGCAGTTGCAAGGGATCGGCAAAACAGCCTTGAGAAGCTTCAGCATTGTGATTGCGCCACGTTTGGCGCTGCTGCTTTTGGAAAACTGCTGCTTCAGTTTGGTGCTGCGGTTTGCCTGGGATTGCGCTGCTGCTAAGGCAGCGTTTGGCACAGCTTTTAGCTTAAAGCGCTGTTTGGCGTTTGTGAATAGTGCTGCCTTCTTCACCGAACAGTATAGCCGCAGCCTAAGGTTGCGTTTGGCACCTTTAAATCCTTTTTTTTCTTTTAACCAAAAAAGTTTAGCTCAAAAAAAAACATTCGCAGCATTAATCCTGTTCTTTGTTCTTCGATTGTTCTTCATTATTTTCTCTTTTTTTTCTTCGATTATATAAAATCAAAAAAAATATAAGAACTAGAAACCGAAGAATAATTTTTACATTGATCATATGCCTCAGTAGAGTTCACAATCAATCTACCATAATCAATCCTCGTGGTTAAAAAATTAATAATTAATCATCATCTACGCATTCAATCAAATATGAAAATAAAAGATGATCATAAAATCGGGATTAAAATACTTGCAAAATAAAGTTAGCAACAGTTCTAAAATTACCCGACCCCGATAATCATAAATAAAAAATAAAGCAATTCTGATACCAATTGTTGGAGGTAAACTGTCAAAATCATTATTTTTGTAAACAATTTTCAGTAAAATAATAACTGGACTGGCATGTTGGCCTAACAAGACTTCAATGACCGATTTTGATGATAACAAACCTATGTATTTAATTGTGCATATTGAGATTGTTTACAAGAAATATACGCATAGCACAATTCAAAATACAAGATGGAAGCCATGATACTTAGTTTAAAATCAAATCATTTGGCGACAAATTTTGATACAAATGCAAGAGTTGGAGAAGGAATTGAAGAACACATTTTTACATTTTGTCTTCGGATCTATGTACATTCACTAATCTCATGAATATCTCTCTGAAACTCATAGGAATCCAAAAAAGTCTTAAAAATATTTTTTCAAATAAAAAAGTGATCAAAATATTTTGGAAAGATAAAATCTGGATTTCTAATAATCCAGTCAACTGAGGCTTTCTATCTAGGCGACTGATTGAACTGCCAAAAATTAATTTTTAGATGCAAAGCAGTTCAGTCGAATGACCCTTGAGGTCCAGTTGACTGAAGTCTGGACTAGTCGACCGAACTAGTCTCTTTAGTCGACCAAACAAGCTTAAATTCGAATTTTTGCGAAAAATGGCTAGTTTAAACTTACCCTATTTAGCCCAACGGCTAGTCTGATTTTGAGGCCTATCAATAGAGCCCTCGAGCTCTTGTTTTATTCACTCAAAACCTCTCAAACATTCTCTCATATACAAATTCTTTGTGCTTCAAATTCTTGAGCTTTTCATTCATATTTTTGAGAGAAAATCATTAGATTTCTTGTTGAGCTTCATTGTTATATTTCTTGAAAAGTGAGTTTAGTGCTTTTATTGTTCGTACTTATTTGTTCATTGAAGGAGCATTCATTTGTACTTTTGCTTCTATTCATCTGTTGTATTTAATAAAGGCATTTCTCAAAAGAGGCTAATTCACCTACAAGGATTAGGTTGGTTGAGAAGGGTCAGTCCTCTACTAGGCCTCCAATCTTTTGTGGTGTCAACTACACCTTTTGAAAATAAAGAATGAGAATATTCATTTAAACAATAGATTGGAGCTCTTGGAGGGTAATTGTGTAAGGTAACTTCACTCCCACTAAAACTATAGAAAGTAAAGAGGTTCCTAAATTAGAAGAAGAAATGAATGAAAATGATATAAAGCAATTACAAATAATCTCTAGTGCTATGAATGTATTATATTGTGCTTCAGATGCTAATGAATATAATCGAATAATGACTTGTAAAAGTGAAAAAGAAATATGGGAAAAATTAGAAATAACTTATGAAGGTACACAAGATGTTAAAGACTCTAGGATTGATAGATTAATTAGTGAATATGGAAACTTTAAAATGCATGAAGATGAAACCATATCTAGCATGTACATACGTTTTACTCATATTATTAATTCTCTTAATGCACTTGGAAAAACTTACCAATCTTATGAGCTGTTAAGGAAAGTACTCAAAGTCATGCCACCTATTTGGAAAGGTAAGACTACAGCCATCTCCGAGGCAAGAAATCTAAGGGACATGACCTTGGATGAACTAATTAGATTACTGTTGACATACGAGCTCAAGATAAATGAAAGAGTCAACGAGCAAAACAAGGTCAAGAAATCCATTGCCCTTAAAGTCTCAAAAGAAAGTTCCAGTGATGAAAAAAATGAGAAAATTAATGACGATGACATGGCACTTATCACAAGAAGATTCAGCAAATTTCTCAAGTGAGAAAAAGGCTTTTAAAAAGATTCCGAGGCACAAAATTTGACAAAGGAGACTCAAGAAAACGAGACCTCAAGAAGGAATCACTCACTTGCTACAACTGCAACAAAACTGGGCACATTAGGTCCGAATGTCCTTTACTCAAGAAGAACTCAAAGAAGAAAAATAAGGCAACGAAAGCAACCACGTAGGATGACTCAGATTCAAACGAGTCAAGCAATAGCTCAAGCGACGAAGAAATGGAAAACTTCTGCTTGATGTCGAGTATAAACGAGGAGGTAAGCTCTCACTCTAGTTCTTGCAATGAATCTAGTTCTTCTTACTCAATGCTATCAAATGACGAACTTAAAAATGAAATATTCAACTTTCATAAAAGTCTTTTGAAATTAGAAAAAAAAATATAAAATTAAAAAATAAAAATAAAATTTTTTCTAAAGAAATTGAGGAATTAAAAGTTTTAAATGAAAATGCTAAAAATGAAAAGGCAACCATGTCTAAAGAGCATAGTTTACAAGTTGAAACATTGAAAAAAGAAAAACTCATTTTAAGTGTCAAATTTGATAAATTAACAAAAATTTTGGAAAATTAGATTTCTAATCTAACAAAAGAAAATGAGATGTTAAGAAAACAACTCACAAGCTTAAACGGTAAAAATATTGAAAATGATGTCTCTTGTGAATTAAAAAGAAAAGTTGAAGATTACTCAAAAATTATTTATAAATTTACAAATGGGAAAGAAAATTTTAAAAAACTTTTGGGAGCTCAAAGGAGATCATTGAATAAAGAAGGAATATGTTATAATGGAGAAGTAAAACTCAAATCCAAAAATTATTTTGTAAAAGAATCAAAGAACTTTTCAAACTCATATTCAAAGAACATCTATGAAAATGTAACTTGCTTTCAATGCAAGAACAAAGGACACATTAAATTTTATTGTCCACTAAAAAGAAACAATGGTATATCAAAGATGGTTTGGAGAGTGAAAAACACTAATTCTATAAGAGCCAAAAAGATTTGGGTACCAATAAAAATCACTTAATCTATTTTGTAGGCATGCTTGAGATCCTCTTCATCCTAAAAAAAAGATAGTACATGGATAGTGGATGCTCAAGACATATGATGGGCGACAAGTCAAAATTCCTAAGCTTAACACCTAAGGATGGAGGTTATATGACTTTTGGATACAACGGGAAAGGTAAAATCATTGATAGAGGTAAGGTTGGTAAGAAATCTTCCCTGTCTATTGATAACGTACTTGTTGATGGTCTCAAGTATAATCTCCTTAGTATTAGTCAATTATGCGATAAAGGTTATAGTTTACAATTTTTGCATGACACATGTGTTGTTGAAAACAAAGAAATTAATAAAGTTTTATTTGTTGCAAAAAGATTTGAAAATGTTTACACTATCGATTTTGAAAATCTAAATTATCAAAATGTTTAATATTTTTCTTCTGTAAATGAAACTAGTTGGTTATGGCATAAGAGGCTAGGTCATGCTAGCATAGATTTTTTATCCAAATTTGTCAAGAAAGATTTGGTCAAAGGCTTGCCTAAGACCAAATTTATTAAAGACAATGTTTTTTATGCTTGCCAATTTGGTAAGCAAGCCAAAACGAGTTTAAGAAAAGAAATAAGAAATTTCTACAAATAGTCATCTACAATTACTTCATCTTGATTTGTTTGGTCCTATGAATCCCCAAAGTCTTGGAGGGAAAGCATACTATTTTGTTATTGTTGATGATTTTTCACGATATACATGGGTTTTGTTTCTTGTAACAAAAGATGAAGTATGTCATGTATTGGCTAATTTTTTAAGAAAATTCAAAATAAAAAGGGCTATTCTATTCTACACATTCGTAGTGATAGAGGAGGAGTGCTTAAAAATAAAGACGTAGAAAATTTTTGTGACCGAAATGGAATTTCTCATAATTTTTTTGCACCTCGAACTACTCAACAAAATGGGGTTATTGAGAGAAAAAAATATATCTTTATAAGAAATTGCACGAACAATGTTAAATGAACGTAAAATTCCTAAATATTTTTGGACCGAGGCAGTAAATACTGCTTGTTATGTTATGAACCGAATTTTATAAGATATCATTTAAACAAAACTCCTTATGAGCTATGGAATGGTAGAAAGTCCAGCATTTCTTATTTTTATGTCTTTGGATGTAAATGCTTTATTTGAAATGATAAAAATGATTTGAGAAAATTTAAATCTAAATCTGATGAAGGAATTTTTTTTGGGTATGCTATAAATAGTAAAACTTATAGAGTATACAATAAAAGAATCTTGACATTAGTAGAATCCATTCATATAACATTAGATGAGGCTAACCCTTTTTCTTCTAAGATTCCAGTTGATGATGATTTAGATATAAATAAAGAAATGGAATAATTGCAAATCAATGAAGACAAAGGCATAGAGATTCATGAGTCTAAAAGTCAAGATGAACATAAAGACTTACCAAAAGAATGGAAGACAGTGAAGGATCACTCCATGGATCAAATCATAGGTGAACCTTCACGATGTGTAAGTACTCGATCATTTTTTAAAAATATTTGTGATCATCTTGCTTTTCTTTCATAAGAAGAACCTAAAAATATAAACGAAGCATTAGAAGATGAATCTTGGATAATAGCTACGCAAGAAAAACTAAACCAATTTAAAAGAAATGAAGTTTGGAAGTTAGTTCCTAGGCTTAAAGATCATACAATAATTGGAACAAAATGGGTATATAGAAATAAAAAGGATGAAAATGGTATTGTAGTCTGTAACAAGGCTAGGCTAGTTGCACAAGGCTATAATCAAGAAGAAGGAATTGACTTTGAAGAAACCTATGCACCTGTAGCTAGGATGGAAGCCATTCGCATGTTATTAGCATATGCATCCTATAAAAACTTTAAACTTTTTCAAATGGATGTAAAAAGTGCTTTCTTAAATGGGTTCATAAATAAGGAAGTGTATGTTGAACAACCACCTGGTTTAGAAGATTATCACTATCCAAATCATGTATTTAAACTAACAAAAGCATTGTATGGTTTAAAACAAGCTCCACGAGCTTGGTATGAAAGACTAAGTAATTTTTTGTTGGAAAATAGATTTACAAGAGGAAAAATTGACACAACTTCATTTATCAAAACGAATAATGAAGACATGCTTATTGTACAAATATACGTAGATGATATCATATTTGGTGCTACTAATGAGAACTTGTGTAAAGAATATTTTGTATGCATGCAAAAGGAGTTTGAGATGAGCATGATGGGAGAACTCACGTTCTTCTTTGGACTCCAAATCAATCAAGTAAGCAATCAATGGAACCTTCATCAATCAATCGAAGTATGTACGAGAATTGCTCAAGCGCTTTAACATGGAAGAAGGAAAAGTTTTGAAAACTCCAAAGAGTCGCTCAACTAAACTTGACAGAGACGGGTAAGGAAAATCGGTAGACACAAAGCTCTACCGAGGTATGATTGGTAGTTTACTCTATTTAACTGCAAGTAGGCATGACATGATATTTAGTATATGTATGTGTGCACGTTATCAAGTATGCCCTAAAGAATCACACCTAATTGCTGTAAAAAGAATATTAAGGTATTTAGTTGGCACAATAGATATAAGCTTATGGTATCCCAAATTTACTTCTTTTGAAATGATTAGCTATTATGATGCGGACTTTGCTGGTTACACAATTGACCGCAAAAGCGCTAGTGCCACATGTCATTTCTTAGGAAAATCACTTGTTTCTTGGTTTTCAAAGAAACAAAATTTAGTAGCCTTATCTACCGCTGAAGCCGAATATGTGGCTGTGGGTAGTTATTGTGCACAAATTTTATATATGAAATAACAACTTAAAGATTTTAAATTAAAATATGATGTTGTGCCTATTAAATGTGATAACACAAGTACGATAAATATCTCTAAAAATCCAATTTTGCATTCGCGAATAAAGCATATTGAGATAAGACATCATTTCTTTCGTGATCATGTACAAAAAGATGACATATTTTTAGAATTTGTGAGCACTAGTGAACAATGGGCAGATATCTTACTAAACCCCTTAATGAGGATCGTTTTATCATTATTAGACGAGAATTGGGCCTAATGCATGTTCGTGAGGTTGAATGATCTTAATTAAAGAAGAATTTTAAAGAAAATTAAACCTTTTTCATTTCATGCTCTGCTGGACTTTAAAAATAGTAAAAACACACTGACCAATTGACTGAACCAATTTTTCTCAGTCTAGTCAGCTGAACATACTAGTCCAGCCGACTGAACCTTCGGGGTTTTCGAAAAAATGAAAAGCCGAACAACATTTAAACATTGTTATTTCATTTTCTCACCTCTCAGCTTCCCTCTCCTAGGGCACAAATATATTTCTTTTTGGCTTCCAAAGGATCAAACTCACTCCCATATCTCACACCATCTTTCAAAACCCTTCCATGGCACCTAGGGTTAGAGGCGGTAAAGGTAAATCCATTGCTAGAGATGACCCCACCGGCGAAAATGACCTATGGTTCAACTCAAGTCACGCCAAAATTCTCTACAAGCATCATCTTCAATCTCTAGATCCTATTTTTGGTAAGATCCTCAACATGAGATTCTTGGATGCATATTTTTCTCATGTTTTGCGTCTTTTCTCTAAAATCGGTTGGGGGCCATACATTTTCTATCAACCCAAGGGTGTGTGTCCTCAAATCACATGGTTATTTTATGCTAATCTTTCTCAAGAACTCACACCAAATCCAAATGATCGTTCCATGCGCTTCACTACTTACCTTTATGGGAAGACTTATAAATTTTTCGATAAAAACATAACGAATCTTTTTGGAATGGGTCGAGGTGATTTTATTTGTCCCCAAATTTTATCTCAATCATGGATCATAGCACAAGAATTCATTCCTGAAACATGTTTACCCATGATCATGACCGAACCTCCTATGAATTTTGCCCTAACTCCATCTTACTACCAACTCACATTTGAGGCCGAAATTTTACATCTAATCATCACATCTAATGTTTTGCCTCGTAGTGGCTCTCGGACCTACATTTTCTATCTTGATTGTTTTATTTTATGGTGCATTTACATGGAAAAACGCTTCGATCTTCCATATCTCATATACCAATGGATGCTTACAAAAAAAAGTACTAAATGCCATACTCTTCCATATGGAGGTTTTCTCACACATTTTTTTGAGTCGTTTGGCTTTTCCCCATCTCCTTCTAATTTTCTTCCACCCAAAAATGTTGATTTTCTTACCACCACAACCTTGAAAAAAATGGGTTATTGTTTACACAATGGATAGTGGCTATCCAAAAATCAAAGACAAGCTCCTCAAGTTGCCTAAGATAGTGATGAGGAAGCTGACGCTGCTGCCTATGCACATGATGATGCTCCTCCACCTCATGCTCCATTAGTACCTCCATCTTCTCCTACCATTGCTGATGACACTGCTCCTGTCACACGCTCATTTTTAAAGAAACTGGTCAAATCCTTTTCAAAAAGTGTTGATAAAAAGCTTGCTAGAATCAGCTCCCACCTCACTCATATCAAGGATGCCCTAGTCATTCCTCCTTATGACACTACTTCACCCGAGGATGACGGTAATGGCGATGATGACGAGGTTCCCTCTAGTTCCACTTCTTTTTTATTATGACAAAAGGGGGAGAACCAAGTGAGCAAAAAGGAAGGAAAGCATCTTTATCTTCTTAATTATCTTTTAGAGAGCATGTATTTTGAATTTTGGATCATGTACTTATGCTACTTATGCTACTCTTAGTCCTTAGTTTTTGGATATTGTATATTTTATAGTTGTGCTTGGATGTTTACTTGGTTTATCATATGAATGGTTATGTGGTTATCTTTATGGTTATGCTTAAATGGTTTCATATTGAATATTGAAATGAATATATGCATGTTAATATCTTATAAATGATTGAAAAGAGGCTTATCATTTTAAAAGATCATTTGAAAATATTTTATGGAATAAGTTCTATGATTGAAATAAACTTCAATATCTTCACAACTTATGTATATTGTGAGGGGGAGTTTTTCAACTCTAAAAGATTATTATCTCATGCTTATTGATAGGGGAAGCTTTATTTAAGCTTTCCTACATTATTTTACTTTATGTTTGTCATCATCAAAAATGGAAAGATTGTTGGCCTAACAAGACTTCAATGACCAATTTTAATAATAGCAAACCTATGTATCTAATTGTGCATATTAAGATTGTTTACAGGAAATATACGCTTAACACAATTCAAGATACAAGATAGAAGCCATGATACATAGTTTAAAATAAAATCCTTTGGCGACAAATTTTGATATAAATGCAAGAGTTGAAGAAGGATTGAAGAACACATTTTTACATTTTATGTTTTAAGATCTATGTACTGTAACGATTCGGACCCTAGTTAATTTTTGAAATTTAATTAAAATATATATGTGATGTCTCGTGGAAATGTTTGGGAATATAAATTATGCACGAAAGTTTATCTTTTTGAGCTTGTATGTGTTCATAGTGATGGTTAAAGGTGAAATTATGCAGGAAAATACGGTTGGATGATGTTGTATGGTTGTATGGTTCAGTTGTAGCCTTAATAAAAATGGGAATCGCAGTTCAGGATTGACCACTCGAGCGGGGTCCTGACCGCTTGAGCGGTGGGGTGGCAGAGAGTTTTCTAGAGGGTGATCGCTCAAGCGGTGGGGGTCCGCTCGAGCAGACTGTTGCGGATCTATTTTTTTTAAGGTCGCGTGGACCCCTTTTCTTTCATTCTTCTCATTCTTCTCTCTCTCTCTAAAGCAAGGGTGAAGGTTAGGGTTTATGTTTGAGAGCTTATAGAGGTTTGTTTAGTCTCTTTGGATTGAGCTTCTTGCATTTCTCTCAGCCATTCAACCGTTAAAGAGTCGATTTTGGTCTTGGAAGATGATATTCTCACCACGTGGTTAGAGATCTTCGTGATTAGAGCTCATGTGAAGTTATTTCTCATGGATCTAGCTTCTAAAGGTAGGAGCTAAGACTTTCCTTAAATAGTTTGTGATATGTGTCGTATTTCCCAATTGATGAACTTAAAGGCATGAAATTTGGGTTTCCAAATCCTAAACAAAATTTGGGGTAATGGGGGTTAAATCATGGATCTATGAGGGTTGTAACATGTTTTCATCTTAACGTTGTTGTTTCTTACAATTGAATTGAGAAATGAGATATTAGGGTTTGGATTTAGGCTAAAACTATGACAATTGGGAGTTTTGGGTTTAAAGAGTTGATGTGATGAAATTGAAGTCATTGAGAGTGAATTTGGAAGCTATTACAGACTATTGTGACTTGATTTCATAAAATCATGTAATGTATGTTGGTGTTAATCCAAAACATGGATTTTGTTGAGTAAAACTAACGAATGTGTGAATGTGAAGCCATATGACGATTAATACGGGTTTAAGCCCCAAATAATGGGTTATGAATAGAGGAATTATGTGATCAAATGAATTTGGTGAGAGGAACCACTTGGGTTGGACTCACGTGTGTGTGTTGTGTCGTGGTATATGTATATAAAAATGGCCGATTTGGGATCCAAGGGATCGTTTAAGGTTGGCACGAGTTGTTCCACGGTGAAAGACCAAAAAACTGTGCAGATTGGGTTCTCTACCCGCCGGCTAGTGAACCGGGAAAGGACGTTAGTCGTGTCGGGGTATAGAACGTCTCGTTACTTCATAGGGCCTGTGTGGCCAGGTTGATTGTAACGTTACGCGGGTCTATACGCTCGACCCGCGTCGGCACCTATGTTTGTTAACCACAAGTTGGTGAAATACAAGAAATGTCAACTGTGTATGTAGGCGTGTGTTATAACTTATTGGGTTAATAAAATCATAATTTGAGAATTGAGAATGTTAAATGTGTTGGGTTGATTGAGAACGGTAAGAGGGCTAAATTCCAAAAAATCAAGGGGTCTAATATGACAACTCGTTTTGTACATACCCAGTTATGCATGGAAAATTTTGTTTGGAATGAAATATATGAATTTGATTAAATCTATGTGTATATTATGTGTAACTATCTTCGCATGTCATGTATATATTCAATGTTAGTCTTGTTCCTACGAGTTTTGTTTCATGTTATTCAACAACCTTTCAGGTGATAGCAGAAAGAAGGCCTTGGAGTAGCACCTGTGGCCGGTAGCACTTTTTGGAGAATTGATAGAATTACATTTCTTTAGATAGTTGATTTTTTAGAAACAACAGTGTAAAGATGTAATTCCTTCTTTGGACCTTTGAAATGTTGTAATTATAGATTGGAATATGGTTGTTGTAAAACTTTAAGGTCATATGCTCATGTAATGCATGTATGCGAGGACGTTTCTGTTTTGGTTAAGTTGGGTGTTTAATTTCCAATGAATGATTTTGGTAACAATGTTTAGTTTATGAGGAATTGCTTCAGTTTTATTTTCTCGAGACAGGTTTAATAAAACTAATCATTTGAATCTTGTTTCCAAAAATATAGATGTTTTTCATAGTTTTTGGGGAAAACTCTCGGGTGTGTCACTGCTCGAGCGGTCTCCGTTTGGTTTCAATGTCAAAAATTGTTTTAAATCAAATTCCTCACAAATGTATTTAAAAGCATAAATGGGTTATTTAAAGGTATAATTTTCAAGGAAAGGATTTTCACACCTGTTGGGTTTCATATATATATATATATATATATATATATTCGAATTATATTAAAACGGGACTGAGGCGTTACATGTACATTCACTAATCTCATGAATATCTCTTTGAAGCTCATAGGAATTCTAAAAAGTCTTGAAAATATTTTTCCAAATCAAAAAGTGATCAAAATATTTTAGAAAGATAAAATCTGAATTTTTAATAATCCAGGCGACTAAGGCTTTCTATCCAGGCGACTGATTGAACTGCCAAAAATTGATTTTTAGATCCAAAGCATTAGTCGACTGACCCTTGAGGTAGTCGACTGAAGTCTGGACCAGTCGACCGAACTAGTCTTTCCAGTCGATCGAACAAGCTTAAATTTGAATTTTTGCTAAAAACGGCTAGTTTGAACTTACCCTATTTAGCCCAACGGCTAGTCTGATTTTGAGGCCTATAAATAGAGCACTTAGCTCTTGTTTTATTCACTCAAAACCTTTCAAACATTCTCTCATATACAAACTCTTTGTGCTTCAAATTCTTGAACTTTTCATTTATATTTTTGAGAGAAAATCATTAGATTTCTTGTTGAGCTTCATTGTTATATTTCTTGAGAAGTGAGTTTAGTGCTTTCATTGCTCGTACTTATCTGCTCATTGAAGGAGCATTCATTTGTACTTCTACTTCTGTTCATCTATTATATTTGAGAAAGACGTTTCTCAAAAGAGGCTAATCCGCCTACATGGATTGGATTGCTTGAGAATGGTATATTCTCAAGAGATGCTACTCTGCCTAGACTAAGGAGAGAGGCTCCTCCGCCTATTGAATGGGAAGTAGTAAGAAATCCTCATAGCATAGACTAAGGAGAGAGGCTCCTCCGCGTATTGAATGGGAAGTAGTAAGAAATCCTCATAGCAGTTGGTTTGAGGCAAGAACGTAGGCCATAGCGCTAAACCTTGTAAAAATTGCGGTGTTCATAATCTAGCTTGCTCATTTCTTTTGTTTTACTTTATTATATTGTTTCTTGTCAATGCTTCGCACACTTGCACTTAAATAATTTATTTCTTGCATCTTTTAATTTCTTAAAGAAAAAAAAAGGATTTTGAATCATTTCATTTCATTTTGAAAGAAATATTGTCAAGTTAAAAAATTCTTGTATATTATTCTAGAAGTCATTTTGAAAAGTATCAATCTTGAAAGTTATACTTATATCATTAAAACAAGGAAAGTATTAGTTAACAAGAAGGTTTAAATATTGTGAATTAAAATTGAAGTACATTTGCATTGTTATCAAAAAGGCATTTAAGTTAGCATCTTCATTTATACTTACATCTTTTTGAAACTTATTATTTTAAGTCATTTAAAATATACTTGTACTTTAGTTTTTCAACAAGAAAACATACCTAAAAATATTTTTGTGAATTAATACTTATAAGTAAACTAAAAGGCATACTTGGATTTTATATTAAAAATATGATTTTAAGTATAGCAACCCTAACAGGGAGAAATGGTAAGCATTTAATAATAGGAGTTCAATGCAAGAAGGTCTTGACATTATGGGTCAGAGTGCAATTATAGTTCTTTAGTGGCGTGAACTGTAATTCAGTATTTTATAGAAATTACAAAAACTAATGCTGTCTTTCCATAATTAGAGAAACCGCTGGTAGATGTCTGTATTCCACTGGAAGTCATACTCATAATTACTTCCAGGTCCCAGCTGTAACCCTATATATTTGCGGGTAGGTTGAACCTGTTCTAAATATATCATAATTTATCTTTTAAGACTAAATATATTTGGGTTCTGTCGGCACGAGTTCTCGATAGTTTATAACCCACACTACGTTCGAGAATCGCATAATGAAATACAGTAGAAGATCTGATAGGAGTTTCAATTTAGAATCAAATCGTAGTTGAAGATTTGATCGACAAAAGGTATTCTTCTAAATTAACTTTGATTGCACGGGTTTTATTTTTGATTGTTAGACGTCAAAATTTTTGTCTGGAGCCCATTTCAGCATTTGCCCGTCAAGTTAATTTTTTACCAAAAATCGTTTGCAAAAGCAATGATCTTAGAAGTTTTGCCTCAAACGAATTGGTATAAGAGCCATTTTGTTTTTTGTTTTCGGTTATCGAGGTTGGGTAGTTTTAGATCTATTGCTAACTTTGTTTTGCAAGCGTTCTAAATCCTGATTTTATAATCATCATTTATTTTTATGTTTGATTGAATGTGTGGATGGTGATTTTTTTTTTACGGGGGTTGACCATGATAGATTAATAATTTTTAAATCAAATGTGAGTCTACGGGACATAAGTTTCGATGTAAAGTTTTTTTTTTATGTTTTTTAATTTTTTTTCTAGTTTATTTGAAAGAAAAAAAATAAGAACAGGTATGTAAGAACAAAGGTGGGAGCAACCGGCGGTGGTTGCCGGCGGCAACTGGCGGTGGCTCTAGCTGTGTTAGCCGTGATTTTTTGGTTGCTTCACAGGTTTTTTTTTAAATTTTTTTTCTAAAAAAAAAAAAGAGGATGAAGAACTGTCGAAAACAATGAAGAAGCTTGAGCAAGCCGCGGCAACCCCAAGAGAGGAATTCTGTCCAGTGAAGCGCCGGATTCCAAATACTGTTGCACCAAACTGATTAGGTGGTTTTCCCAACGAAAAGCAGTGGTTTTCAACAAACAAGTGGCTGTTTGCAAAAAGCAAGCGCCGAATTTCAAAGCACAGTAGCGTTGTTTTTTACACGGTAGCGGCACTATTTTTTTATGGAAGAATCTTTTAATTCCAAACGAAACACAGCCGGCGCTTTTTCCAAACAACAAGCAAATTTCCAACGCTGTAGCGCCAAACACGGCGCTGGTTCCCAAATCAGTTGCGTAATTTTAGGCTGCGTTTGATTGGCTGCATTTTTTTTTATAAAAAATGCAAGTAGTGGCGCAAACAGTTTCAGTAATTTCCAAGCAAACAACCGGCTAATTCCACAACAGGCGTGGCCCCGTTGGAGCGTGTGTGGTGGCCAACGGTGGTACTGGTGGCCCGGGGCTGATTTTTAATAATATAGATTGATCGAGGAGTTGTATTTGTATATTACTATGAATTAAGGAATCTTGATGCAATCTGGATACGAGCAGCTGATTCAAAAAATAATTTTTAAAGCTTATCCTTTTAGACTAGAGACTGAAACTCTTTAGAATTTCGATTCGATCATAAAATCATGATATATTTATCTTGCATTTAATTTATTTTTTTATATTAACTGCGTGAATGATAAATATTAATTTTGTTTATCTTGTTAATTTAATTAATTCTAATATTCGATTTTAATTAAAATATTTTGTAATGAAAAATAAAATTAATTTTCTTTAATTAATTAATTAATTAAATAGAAAAACTTTAGAAATTTTATTTATTTTTATAAAATATCACGTTTAAGATGATTTTTTTAAATCGGATATCTTGAAAAAATATGAGAATTAATTAAATAAAAATAAATTATTATTTTTTGAAAAATATAAAATAAAAAAATAAAATAAATAAATACATTTAATCACTAGCTTAGCTGAAAGCTATAGGAAAAATTATGCATTTATTAAATTTTATTTGTTACGTATTTAAGCATGAAAAGATGGTTTGATAAATTATAATATTTAAAATCGTGTACACGGAAAGATGTTCGATTTTTTCAGATTATGTGACTTTCAAAATTAACAAATTTATTTTAATTAAACGAATTTTTGTAACTCTAAAAAGTATTTTAAAAATCTAAGTGGGACAGAAAGTTTATTCACAGATAAATCTCGCGGTCTCTATCACCAGTTTGTAGGCAATGCAATTAAACTATGCATGTTGGCAGTAAGGCCTTCCTCCCCATCGGACAGATTAATTGCGGTATCGCCAGTACAAACCCCTTTTAGGGATAGTTTTGGATAATTGTTAGTGTGGATCATTTCTCCATCTGAAGGGTTCATTACGAAACTATTAATTTGATATTAGGTGATAGTTAACACTTAACTGTATATTATAATATCTTTTCCATATGAGTCACTACTATTTTATATTGGATCAAAGTTATGGCAACTATCTAATTTTGCTTGACATGATCAGACGCTTAGATAGTAAAATTAAAAGGAATTGGCCTGTCTGGTCTTATGATGGATAGTAGACGTCCACCCATCATGGCATGTTATTCTCAGGTTACTAGGCTGCTGGTCAATTAATTTTAAAATGGTATAGGGAATCAAATTAAAATAAGTTCAAAATTTTTCTCGTCATAATTAACGGTATTTTAATTATGTGATTCACATGATTAAAATGACTTTTAACCCACTCATTTTAATACTCAAAGAAAACAAACTAACGGGACTGAATTTACTTGACTAAAAATGTAAAATGGGTGTAGCTTTAACTACAAATGGTATTCTTTCAATACCAAAAAATATGTTTGTTTCTGAAAAAGGTTTTTCCTCTAGGCCGAAAGGTATAAAGAAGAAAAAGGTTTACAAGCAGGGAGACACGGTTTCAAGGGTACTTAATGGGTCACGAACTTGTGTGCAAAAGCCAAAAGGTAGATGTTTTCACTACAACCAGACCCAGCACTGAAAAAACTATGCCTAATATTTCATAGAAGGCAAAACAAATAGGGTAATTTCTGTTCATTGGTTGTGGAAACATGTTTAGCAGTGTTATCTACTGGTACCTAGTGTGTAGATACGGGAGCCACTAATCATGTTTACAATTCATTGCAGAGGTTCTAGGAAACCCGATAACTTGTGATGGGGAGATTTACCTGCATATGGGCAATAATACAAAGGTAACAGTAGTTGTAGTAGGAGATGTCACTCTCAGTTTTGGTGGAGATCAGGTTTTAATTTTGAGAGATTGTCTTTTTGTACCTGTCATTAGAAGGAACTTAGTTTTCGTTTCTGGATTGGCTAAAGATGGATATTTGGTTTATTTTAATAACTTTGTGGTTATTAAGGATAATAAATGGGTTATCTGTTCTGGTACATTGGTGGATGATCTTTATATTATTACTCTAATCTCTTCTATACTGTAACTAACTGAAATGAATAATACATCTACTTTACCATATAAGAGAAAGTTTTCTTCTTTAATGAACCAAATATTTCTTTGGAACTTACACTTGAGACATATTAATCTAAAAAGTATAAATAGACTAGTAGCAAATGGACCTTTGAGTTCATTGAAAGTGGAGGCACTTCAAGTCTGTGAATCTTATTTAGAGAGTAAGATGACTGTAGACACCCCAATTTGACCCCGCCTAATCTTAGGCGAATTCGATAATGAAAACAGAAGGAATAGTGCCTCAGTACGATCCTCGGGAGTTGATCCAAGCTCGGTATTTGAACCCAGTCATCAAAAACCTTCAAAATTTCCGAAACTAATAAAATTGTTCCAAACCATCGATAACTTGTTGCCCAAGTCATTGTCAGAAGTGGCGACCGCTATGTTCATTGTGGCGGCCGTCAATAGAACCTCTTGGAAACCCTTGCCAAAAGTGGCAGCCACCAACTACAACATGGCGATCGCCAACTCACATTGTGGCGGCCGCCAATAGAACCTTGTGGAACCTTTTCCAACCCAGTGGCCGCCAACTTCAAATGGCACGACGTGTCCCAAAACGTGTCAAATTATTATTGGTTGAAGAATTCTATAAATACCGTACCCCGACGTACATTGTCTGTACGAATTTTGAGTGAGAGAGACTTTGCCGATATACTGAGCAATTCCGAGCCCCGACGCCGAAGCCCTACCGAGATACCGAGATCCGATCCTCCGATAGTCCCAAACCCTAGCTTGGACCATCACCCGAGGATTGGATCATTGAAGCACATTCCCAATTTGAGGATTCCCCGGCAATCTAGATATCTTGCTTAGATCCCCGATCTTTCTAAACTCCACTTCCTCTCTCTTAGAGTGATCGGGTTAATTTTTAATTTCAATTCATATTTCTTCTTTTTATTTACATAGTCAAATCTTTTTTGCTTCATATAATTCGATTATTTTCTTTAATTGTTTAGTTAACTAATTTCTTTAATTGAATCGGCTTGTTGATGCTCGGGTTAAGATTGAAAGTAAATTCTAAGCATGTGAACCGACCTATACATCAATTAAGTTAGGAATGCAACCTGCAAATTCAAACCCACACCTAAACCTTTGATACGATTCGCCATCAAGTACTTAAAAATTCAACCAACTATACTAATGTGGATTTTTGTGATTACCTACGTAGGGGTCGAATAGTAAAGATTTAATAAAAAGTCAATTGAAATCATATGACCGAGGTAAATAAGATCTTTAACAGCAAAGTAATTATTTGGTGCTTCTAGAGTATTATGTGATAAGTTTATGTGAAATTCTTAGTCAATATGATAGCAATAAAATTTATGGTAAATACACGATTACTCACTTTTGTTGAGTTGTTAGTAGATAAAGGGTAACTCACATTGTATAGTTGCGATCATTTATTTGTTAAAAGTATCACGCTTTATCTTCTACATAAAATATCGATTACAATATCGCCTCATATGTGGACTAATTCATATGGTTTCTACTTATTGTTGTTTTATTTTTTTGATTTTTTATCTTCTAATTGTTTTTTTATTTTTAAAAATTATCTTGACAAGAAAATTGTTAAAGATAAATTTATTTTTTCAAAAGATAAAAAAGGTTCATCGAACACAAAAATAATCAGCATAAAGATGATTTATTGGTGGTTTTTAGCATTGGTTTTGATAGTAGTTTTTAGTTTTTTTATTATTAGTGTAACTAGTGTTAGTAATGAGTTATTATTTTTTAAATATTAGTGTAACACATTTGTTATTTTCTTTCATTCATTAAATCATTAAAATAGTGCTAACATGCTTTGACAATTACAACTAATCAATGTTGCTAATTGTTATCATAATGCACTTACACACATATGAATATAGTTGTCAATATTATATTCATATTTGGCAATTAAATAATTACGTTGTGGTTTCTTTCATTTTTCTAGTGCTAGTTTAATATTATTTACTAGTCTATTCCATTGTCTCATTTTTTTTTGTAGTTTTTCTTACTAGCATTAGTTTAATTTTCTAACATTTATTTATTTCTCTCTTTAATATTCAATGTTCCTTTATTAGTTTTTGTTTTTCATTTTATTTCTCTCTTTTTTTAATAGTAGTGTAATTTTTCTTTTTAGCATTTTATTTATTTTTCTTTTCTTTTCCTTGTAATGCTATTTTGATTTTCTTTTTAGTGTACCATTTTTTTCTTTTCTTTTTCTTTTCTTTTCCTGGTAATGTTGTTTTGATTTTCTTTTTAATGTACCATTTTTTTCTTTTCTTTTCTTTGGGGGTGTCAAACACATGTGCTAAAAGGGAACGCGGGTAAGTTGGAACTGAGGACGGAAGTCTGTTTTTTTATGGGGTATCCCAAGGGAACGAATGGTGGTCTATTTTATAATCCTAAGAATCAGAACATCATTGTTAGCACCAATGCCCGATTCTTGAAAGATGATTATATTATGAATCATAGGCCCATTAGCGAAATTGTTCTAGAAGAACTAAAAGAAAATACTAGTAGAATGAAAAAAGAACCACAAGTCACTAATATTTTATTATCTCGTCGTAGTGAGAGAATTATCAGGACAGGTGCAAATAAAAAATAAGGTGCTGATGCACAGGGTTCAGATTCTGCACAGCTTATTACTGCTAGTACACATACACAGGTAGTGTCTCATCGTAGTGGGAGGATTGTTCATCAACCTGATTGGTATATGTTCTTAGGAGAGTTGTATGACAAGATCCCGGTAGAACTGGATACTGAGCCTTATAACAACAATGAAGCACTATAAGACAAAGATGCACATCTTTCACAAAGGGCTATGAATTCAAAAATAGAATCTATGTATTCTAATTAGGTCTGAGAACTTGTAGAATCACCTAAAGGGATAAAATTCATTGGATGTAAGTGGATCTACAAGAAAAAAAGAGGAGCAGACGGGAAGGTTAAAACCTTTCAAGCTTGGCTTGTTGCTAAAGGGTTCACTCAGAAAGAAGGGATCGACTATGAGAAAACCTTTTCGCTAGTAGCCATGCTTAATTCTATCTAGATTCCCTTATCCATTACCGCACATTTTGATTACGAAATTTGGCAAATGGACGTCAAGACAGCTTTCCTTAATGGAAGCTTGACGAGTGTTTCTATACGATACAACAAGACGGATTCATTGTAAAGGGCCAGGAACACATGTTGTGTAAGCTTAAGAGATCCATTTATGGATTTAAGCAAGCATCGAGGTCTTGAAACACTCAATTTGATCAAACTATATAGTCTAATGATTTTGATCAACGTTTGAATGAGTCCTGTGTATACAAGAAGCATGACGAAAGCGTGGTGATCTTTTTAGCACTTTATATTGATGATATCTTACTCATCAAAAATGATGTGGAGGCATTAACTACGGTTAAAGTATGGTTATCTAGACAGTTCGATATGAAGAACTTGGGAGAAGCCAGTCACATCCTTGGGATCAAGCTTATGCGAGATCGAAAATAAAAGATGTTGGGCTTTTCATAAGTAAAGTATATCGATGATATCGTTGCTCATTTTTGCATCCAGGATTCCAAGAAAGGGTTTCTTCCTTTCAGGAATGGAATCACTCTATTCAAGGATGAGTGTCCTAAGACACCTGATGAGATAAAGAAAATGAAGGCAGTTCCTTATGCTTTGGCAGTAAGAAGCTTCATGTATGCTATGCTTTGTACTAGACCCGACAACTATTTTGCCGTTGGCATGGCTAGTAAATATCAGTCTAACCCAGGGCAGGAGCATCGAACTGCGGTAAAGAATATAATCAAGTACCTAAAAAGGATTAAGGATTATATGTTGGTTTACCAAGAAAATAGTCTAGTACCTTTGGGGTACATAGACTCAGATTTCCAGTCTGACAGTGATTCCCGTAAGTCTACCTCAGGATATGTGTTTACCTTAGGAGGTGGAGCTACAAGTTGAAGGAGTATCAAGCAGTCCTGCATTGCTGATTCCACCATGGAGGCCAAGTATGTGGCAGCTTCTAAAGTAGCCAAAGAGGCCGTTTGACTCAGGAACTTCCTGATGGATCTAGAGGTGGTACCTTCAGTTCAGTCGGCTATTACACTTTACTGTGACAATAGCGGAGCGGTTGCAAACTCGAAGGAACCAAGGGTCCATAAGAACGGCAAGGACATTGAGCGTAAGTATCACCTGATATGAGAAATCAAACAGAGAGGTGATGCTACTGTGACCAAGATTGCATCAAGAAACAACGTCGCAGATCCTTTTACAAAGAGCTTATTGGCAAAGACTTTTGATAGTCATGTAGAGGGCATGGGAGTCAGATGTATGGTAGCATGATTTTGAATATAAGTGGGAGATTGTTAGAGTTTGTATACTGAAAATTATATTTTTAGTATTTAATTTTATTTTTAATAAAATTAATTTTTTATTTTATGAGAATCTTTATGAACAATCTATGTATATTATTTTTCTTAATGTTATGCATAGATGTCTGATATTCTGTATAGTATTTAATCTGGTTTGTCGAGTACGGTTTGCACAAAGAAGATTAGATTTTAGGTTCTTATAGAATAAAAATTTTATGTTCACAGTTTAGATGAAAGTGGACATACCATCGGTACGACTGCAGCATAGAGTTTTAGTAGACCTATCTTGGTCACGGGAAATAGATAATAGCGTCGTCTATTGTTTCGACTCTCTGTGCTAGTACACTTTATGTGTATTGAATGGGATATTTTGGGTAATTAATTTTATACTGACTATATAAATTAATTCACACTCCAAGGTTATTATAAATAGTGCTTATGCTCTTAATCCTGAAATAATTATTGATTAGCGTATATTTAATATTCGTTGTTTTGATTTATTAGAGGGTGCGATCTTATATGGGTCTCTATTCCTGGTGAGTTGGATAGCGGTATTATTTATATGACAAATATTAATTATTGACAGAATTCATATCCCAAAAATTTGGAATTGACGATACCCTCTTAAGGAAGCTTATTAGTTTTGACCGGGTCAAATTCTACAGGTGGATTTGATTATCCAGCTGTCAAATAAGTTAAGCAAAAGGGTTTAAAAAATATCAAGATACCGATTAAATTAAATTATCAGTAATTAAATTTAATTTGCGGGTATCGAAAATTTTAACGTGGAGAGAAATAGCATGTATTTAATAACAAGAGCTCAATACAAGAAGGTCTTGAGATTATGGGTCATAGTGCAATTATAGTTCTTTAGTGGTGTGAACTGTTATTTAGTATTTTATGAAAATTGTAGAAACCGCTGCTATCTTTTCATAATTGCAGAAATCACTGGTAGGTGTTTGTGTTCCACTAGAAGTCTTACTCATAATTACTCTCCAGGTCCCTATTGTAGTCCTATATATATGCTAGTAGGCTGAACCAGTTCTAAATATATCATAATTTATTTTTCAAGACTAAATATATGTAGGTACTGTCGGTGTTAGTTCTCGAAAGTCCGTAACCCACACTACGTTCGGGGATTGCATAATAGAATATAATAAAAGATCTGATAAGAGTTTCAACTCAAAATCAAACAGTAATTGAAGAATTGATCGACAAAAAGTATTCTTCTAAATTAACTTTGGTTACATGGGTTTTATTTTTGATCGTTTGACGTCATAATTTTTATCAGGAGACCGTTTCGGCGTTTGCCCGTCCAATTAATTTTTTACGAAAAATCGTTTGCAAAAATAATAATCTTGGCAGTTTTGCCTCGAACAATATCATCTACATAAAGTGCTAGAAAGATCACCACGCTTCTGTCACGCTTCTGTCACGCTTCTTGTACACACAAAACTCATTCGGACTTTGATCAAAACTATAAAACTTTATAGCTTGATCCAACCGAATGTTCCAAGAGCTCGATGCCTGTTTAAGTCCATAAATAGATCTCTTAAACTTGCATAACATGTGCTCTTAGTCCTTTGCAATGAATCCATCTGGTTGTATCATATAGATACATTTTTCAAGACTTTCGTTAAGAAAAGCTGTCTTGACCTTCATTTGCCAGATTTCGAAATTGAAATGTGCGGCAATAGATAAGAGAATCTGAATAGACTTAAGCATGGCTACCGGCAAAAAGGTTTCCTCATAGTCGACCCCTTCTTTCTGAGTGAACCCTTTAACAACAAGTCTAGCTTTGAAGGTTTCAACCTTCCCATCTTCTCTTCTCTTCTTCTTATAGATCCACTTACATCCAATAGATTTTATCCCTTCGGGTGGTTCTACAAGTTTCTAGACCTAATTGGAATACATAGATTCCATCTCTGAATTCATAGCTCTTTGCCAAAGATCTGAATCTTTGTCTTGTTGTGTTTCATTGTAATTACAGGGCTCGGTTTCAAGTTCTATCGAGATCTTGTCAAATGACTCTTCCAAGAACACATATCGATCAGGTTGATGAACAACCCTCCCACTACGATGAGGCACTGCCTGTGTCTGTGTACTAGCAGTAGGAGGCTCTGCAAAATCTGAACGCTGTACATCAGCACCCTATTCTTGATTTGCACCAGTCCCGATAATCCTCCCACTACGACGAGATAATGGAATATCAGTGACTTGTGGTTCCTTTTCCATTCTACTGGTATTTTTTCATAGTTCTTCTAGAATAATTTTGCTATTAGGCCTGTGATCCATAATATAATTCTCTTCCAAGAATTGAGCATTAATGCTAACAATGACATTCTGATCCTTAGGTTTATAAAATAGACCATCCTTTATTCCCTTGGTATACCCCACAAAGAAACAGACTTCCATCCTTAGTTCCAACTTACCCTTGTTTTCTTTCAGCACATCTACTGGATACCCTCAAATACAAATGTGTTTTAGACTAGGCTTACGCCCGGTCCACAATTTTGTGAGAGTAGAAGGTACTAACTTAGAAGGTACCAAGTTTAAAATGTAAGCTACTGTTTCTAAAGAGAGTCCCCAAAATGAATTGGATAAACTTAAATAACTCATCATGGAGCTCACCATTTCTATAAGAGTCATATTCTTTATTTCTACTACACCATTCTGCTGCGGAGTGCTAGGTGCAGTCAATTGGGATGTAATTTTCTTTGATGACAAGTAGTCCTTAAACTCTCTAAAGAGGTATTCCCCATCACAGTCGGATCGTAGTGATTTGATACTTTTACCTAGACGCTTCTCCGCCTCCGCCTCGAATTCTTGGAGTTTCTCAAAGTATTCAGACTTACGGTGCATTAGGTAAATGTATTAATACTTTAAGTAGTCATTAATAAAACTGACGAAGTACTCAAAGCCACCTCTAGTCCAGATTGTCATAGGACCACATACCTCAGAATGTACCAGCTCCAACAGTTCTTTAGCTCTATAGTTTTTGGCTGAAAATGGCCTTTTGGTTATATTACCCTCTAAGTAAGATTGACAGACTTGAAGTGCCTCCACTTCCAATGAACTCAAAGGTCCATCTGCCACTAGTCTGTTTATCATTTTAGATTAATATGACCTAAGCGTAAGTGCCAAAGAAACGTTTGGTTCATTAAAGAAGAAAACTTTCTCTTATATAGTAAAGTAGATGTGCTATTCATTTTAGTTAGTTGCAGTATAGGAAAGATAGGATATACAACGTACAGATTAACCACCGATGTATTAGAATAAATAAAATATTTATTTTTCTTCACAATGACAGAGTCACCAAAATGAACAGAATATTTGTCTTTTATTAAACTCGAGAGTAAAATTAAATTTCTTCTAATCGAAGGTACATAAAGACAATCTTTTAGAAGTAGTATTCTATCTTTACTAAAACTGAGAGTAACATCTCCTTCTACAACTACTACCACCCTTGTATTATTGCCCATGTGCATGTAAATTTTTCCATCACTGAGGTGCCTAGTTTCTTGGAACCCCTAGAAAGAATTACAGACATGATTAGTGGCTCCTGTATCTACACACCAGGTACCAGTAGATAACACCGCTAAACATATTTCAACAACCAGTGAACAAAAATTACCTTATTTGTTTTACTTATTGAGAAAAACCGAACACTACTTTTTTCAATCCCCAAATTGGTTATAGTGATAGCACTTGTCTCTTGACTTCTTCACACAAACTTTTGGTCCCTTAACTGCTTTTAGACTTATGCTTTCCTGTGTCTGAACTTTTTCTTCTTTTTACCTTTCGATTTAGATGAAGAACCTTTCTCAGCCACATACACAGAACTTGGCTTCCTAAGAACACCCTCGGCTGCTTGAAGTTCCTTAAGAAGTTCTGTTAGTGTGTATCCGAGCTTATTCATAGAATAATTTAGGAAAAGCTGCTTAAAACTTTCAGGCAGTGATTGGAGTATGATATTGACCTGGGTTTTCCCATCAATTTCGGCTCTAAGGATCTCCAGTTCATTCATAAGACTGGTCATCTTTAGCACATGATCCCTTACTGGTGTTCCTTCTACCACATTTACATTCATTAGAGACCTCATGGCTACCTGCCTAGCGACATGATTTTGATCCCTAAACATATCTTTGAGGTTCATAATCATGTCATAGGCGCTGGGCATAGACTGATACTGATGCTGCAAAACATTTGCTATTAAAGCCAAAATGTAACAGTAAGCCATCTGATCAGTTTTTTCCCACTTTTGATGGGCCTGGGTTTCCCTTTCGATATCTCCCTCATGAGGTACTGGTGGACATATCTCAGTTAAAATAAATTTGTAATCCTCAACAGTTAATACAATGTCCAAGTTCCATTTCCAATCAACATAGTTTGGTCCCGTAAGTTTGTTTTCTTTGATTTGGTTCCCTATACCATTAATTATGACGAGCAAAACTTTGAATTCATTTTAATTTGGTTCCCTATACTATTTTGAAATTAATTCATCAGCAGCCTGGTAACCTGAGAATAGCATGCCTCGATGGGAGGACGTCTACTATCATTCATCAGACTAGACAGGCCAATTCCTTTTAATTTTACTATCTAAGCATCTGACCATGCCAAGTAAAATTAAATAGCTAACAAAGATTCAGTCTAGTATATAATAGCAGTGACTCAGATGGAGAAGATACTATTATAAACAGCTATGTGTTAACCATCACCAAATTCCAAATCAATCGCTTCGTAATGAACCATTCAGATGGAGAAGTAATCCACACTAAAAATTATCTAGAATTATCCCTAAAGGAGATTTGTACTGGCGATACTGCAATTAATCTGTCTGATAGGGAGGAAGGCCTTACTGCCAACATGCAGGATTTAATTGCATCGCCTATAAACTGGTGATGGAGACCGTGGGATTTATCTGTGAATAAATTCCTTCTTCTACTTAGATTTTTAAAAATATTTTTGAGGGTTATAAAAATCTGTTTAATTAAAATAAATTCATTAATTTTGAAAGTCACACATTCTGAAAGAATCAAACATTTTTTCGTGTACATGATTTCAAAAATTCTGATTTATCAAACCATCTAAGGTAGTGATTCAAACTATTTATTTATTTTATTTTTTATTTTACATTTTTAAAAAAATAATAATTTATTTCGATTAAATATTTTTTATTTTATTAATTCAAAATTTGAAATTAATTTCTACGTTTTTCTAAGATATCTATGACGTCCCAAACACCAAGGTCACGCAAAAGCCCACCAAACACCGTTTATCAAAATTTGAAATTAATTTCTACGTTTTCTCGCAAAAATCACAATTTTTCACCTGAAAACCACCATATCATCCTTAAAACTATGCATATCATCCTAACAGATATCATACCACAGTTAAGGGAAAGCAGTAGCAAAACAGTAATCTCCATTCGGGTCACATAGCCGTGGAGAAAACAAGATAAAATGAAATCTTATGTACCGACTCTGCCACACAGACAAAGGTAACAACTATAGACTCCTGTCTATTACCCTAGCCAGCACTTAAGGCCTGCTTGGTAATGACAAGTTCTATATGGAGTCACGACAACGTAAGCAACGCCATTCACGAAGGCAACCGACTTAGTTTATTGGTTCACAACCCGATGGCCCTAAGGACCCACCAACCACTTAGTTTACGGGCTCACAACCCGAGGGCACTAATCACCCACTAACCTCATTTATGGGGATTAACCCGAAGGCACGTAGGGACCTACTCTGTGCACGTTTTTGGACTTTTACTGTGGAGCAATGGAAGCCCAACTCAACACACCCACTGCTACAGTACATCTATGGATAACATTTAAAAATCGACAAGCAATTGTACAACATATGTATAAAACATGATTTACAAGCACCCACCAACCTCGTTTATGGGGATTAACCCGAAAGCACGTAGGGACTTACTCTGCACACGTTTTTGGACTTTCATTGTGGAGCAATGGAAGCCCAACTCAACACACCCACTGCCACAGTACAGCTATGGATAACATTTAAAAACCCACAAGCAGTTATACAACACATGTATAAAAGAGATCCAATCCATCAACAAGGAGATCTATAAGGATGTAAAAACATGATGTTCACCAAAACGTTTTAAAAGTTGAGACTCAACCCCTAGGACTAGCTCCAAACCTCCAAAAAACACGTTTTTCAAACATTTTCACCCATCAGCCGAGGTTCAATTAACTAGGCCCACTCTCTAGTCGACTGAAAAACATATTGGAAAAGCACAAAATGCCAAACACGCGGTCTAGTCGACAGACCCCATGAGTTCAGTCGACTGAACCCTCCAAACTATGATCTAGTCGACTGACCCCATGAGTTCAGTCGACTGAACCAGCCTAGAAAATGTTTTTAGGGTTTGGTTTTCCCATTTTGAACCCAAGACGAAACCTCAAAGCTTCCATCAAACACCCATGGACTCACACACGTCCAAGCCTACCACCAAAGGCCTCAAAAAATAACATCCAACACCGTTTTCATCCAACTAAACCGATGAAAAAAGGTTTTTAAAACAAAAAACCCAATTTTTCCAAACATGAAATATCTTTTCATGAATATAAAATGGTAAAGATGCATAAGATTACATATGACGCCCTCTAACAACTTTAAAGTCTAGAATCCTACCTCAGTGAATTGAAAACTCGATGTCTTGATCCACGTGCAAAATCGAGCTTCGTCGAAATAGAATTTTGTCCGAATGGATGTGTAGACCACGATGCTAATAACAAGGATCGGCTGTTGGATCGTCAAAAACTAAGCCCCGGGCCCCCGATAAGTTAGAGAGAAGACATAGAGAAAATGAAAAAAACTTAGGAAGTAAGTTTTGAAAATATCTTTTGAAAATATCTAACTCTCGATATTTATAGGCCTCCAAAATATCTTTTTTTTTATAAAAAATTTGAAATTCGAATCGCAGCTCCCAACAATCCCTAGGACTAACCCAGCATGCATAGATGTACTCAAACACACATCAAATTGCTTAAAAATATATAGAAACAAAAATTCTAAACATGTGTTGAAAAATACGGAATATGCATTTAACATAAAAAGAGGTGGTACAGGGTCTCACAACTCTCCCCCCTTTAAGGAATTTTGCCCCCAAAATTCACTACAAGGTCACGAGGTAAAAAGCTCTGGGTATCTAGCACGCACCCAAACTCAAGCTCCCACGTCACTTCTTCAACCCCGTGATGATGCCATAAGACCTTGACATAAGCAATTGTTTTCCTCCGTAACACTTGCTCCTTCATATCAAGAATCTTCACTGGACACTCTTCATAGGTGACATCCTCATCAACCCATAGTTCAGCCCAATCTAATACATGTGAAGGATCAGGCTCGTACCTCCGAAAGCATAGAAACGTGAAACACGTTGTGTACAGATGCCAACTGTGCTGGCAAGGCTAGACGGTAAGCAACCTCGCCAATCCGCTCTAGGATCTCAAAAGGACCAATAAAGCGCGGTGATAGCTTCCCACTACGACCAAACCTCATCAAGCCTCTGCATGGCGAGACCTTCAGAAACACATGATCTCCCACTGCAAACTCCAAAGGCCTTCTCCTCGGATCTGCATAACTCTTCTGGCAGCTCTGCGCTGTCACTAGACGCTGACGAATCACTACAATCTTCTCTGTCGTCTCTCGTACCATGTCAGGTCCCAAAACTGTGGTCTCTCCCACATCTGTCCAACACACTGGTTACCTACATGGTCTACCATATAAAGCCTCATACAGTGCCATCCCAACACTGGACTGATAGGTGTTGTTATATGCAAACTCTACCAAAGATAGGTGATCCTCCCAAAAACCCCTGAAATCAAGTTCACATGCCCTCAACATATCCTCCAGAATCCGTATAGTCCTCTCAGACTGACCACCTGTTTGAGGGTGAAAAGAAGTACTGAACATCAAGTTCGTCCCCAAGGCCTCCTGAAGACTCTGCCAAAAGTGCGAGGTGAATCGCGGGTCTCGATAAAAAACAATAGACACTGGCACTCCATGCAACCAGACTATCTCTCTGACATACAACCTACTCAGTCTATCCATCGAATCCTTTACGCAGATGGGGAGAAAGTGTGCAGACTTTGTCAACCTATCAACCACAACCCATACGGCATTGTGTCCCTTAGGTGATCGAGAAACTCCAGACACAAAGTCCATTGTGATTTTCTCTCACTTTCATTCAGATATCGACAACGACTGTAACAATCCTTCCAGTCTTTTGTGTTTCGCCTTTACCTTCTGACAAGTAAGACACCGCAAAACAAATTGGACCACATCTCTCTTCAATCCCATCCAACGGAACTGACGACGTAGGTCATGATACATCTTCGTGCCTCCTGGATGCACAGCAAGGCGAGAATGATGATACTCACATACTATATCCGCACGGCATGACTCTGGCACAAATAACCTCCCGGCTAATCTCAAACTCTGATCTGAACCCACAACCCAACCTGCTGTATCCTCTCTACTAGCAACACAATCTCGTATCATCTGAGCTTCTTGATTCGTCTGCTGGACCTCTAGCACACATTGTTGGGAATGTATACTAAAAAGTCATGCTTTTTATGTATTTTATTCTGGATCCCTGGCATATTAATGAGAAACATTTGAGAT
>JAOTRH010445805.1:0-31699 GCA_034768845.1 Heliamphora exappendiculata
TTATCAAATGCACTGAATTCTCCCCACGTTTAAGATATGGATTCCCGATAAATAAATTAGGTTACTAACAACCCGATCTAATTATCCTCTTATCCTTGCAACCGCACCACTTATCCTTTTGATATGCCGGATCTAAAGATCCATTGTACAGATTTAGCATAATCAAACCCATAAGCAAAGCACACGAGGGGGAACTCCTCAACTTAAGTCAGACGTGGTTTCCATTAGCTGATTATCGATCATCGGACAAATAACGCCTGTACCTAACTCATCGGTATTGTTGATCTCATGGAGAAAATCTCAACCATTGATGACTCAAAGTATGTACACTATCTTAACATAATCAATCAATCACTTCGGGATTAAGAGTTCGTGCAATACAAGATAATACGGTATGCAGATCAATTCATATAGTCAATATAGAATTGACCATCCCGTTTATCCCGCTTAATACACTCCAAGTGTACTAACACATCGAGCTCAAACATCGAATTTTCAAAACCTGAATTCGACACGTTTAAGCTAGCCAAGACCGGCTACTATAACGATGTACTATAATCGTACCAATAGAATGCCCGGGTCCACTGCGATTGTGAGCCTACCTGTATAATCTGTCAGAACCTACGAGAGTTTAACAATTTTTAAATGTAATTCTTTTAAATACTTCATAGTGATTGCATGTTGGTCAGTGCAACCCTTATTGTAAGGCTATGAGGCCATAAACTCATGTTTTGTATGCATAGAAGGACGTTGTCATAGTTTCAAGGGTTGTATGAACGAATGATGGTTTCTTATGGTTTGGGAATGCTTTGAGATGTTTTCTCTACTACTTTGCTCTTATACTTATAAAATGTGTAGCATGAAAGACTTATCTTTTCAAGTGTTTTGATGTGGGAAGTCAAGTTTTTGGAAGAAAAATTGAGAAAGCTGTCCAGAGTTAGACTGCTCGGTGAACCGCTTGAGTGGTCTATCAAGCGATCATGAGTGCATCCCAGTTTCTCTGTTATAGGTAAAAAAAAGCTGTAACTGGTGAGAGACCGCTCGAGCATTCTTTTTGACTTATCGAGTGGTTTGACTTGTTGGTCAATTTTTCACTTTCTGTTTAAATGTTTACCTTTCTACGAGGTGTTTTCCAAGGGTTTTAAACCTTTCTTTAGTATACCTTTTTTCTTCAAATCATGGTATAATTTTGTTAAAATATTCCTCTTTTTGGACTTTTTTCATATGAATCATTGGGTTTCTGTCACCCCCCAACCTTCGGGTCACGCGAAAAGCCGACGAACAACCACTAAAATTGCCCAACAATTGACGGATGAAAACTATAAAGCCTAAATGGGGCTAAAACTTTTGTAAAAACGTATTCTCGAGGGTTTATTTGATTAAAAGAGTAACCCAAGAGACTACGATTACGGTCCCATAAGCTAAGCCTTTTAAAAAAATTAAATACATATTTTGGATAAGAAAATCTTTTCATTTTAAAAGAAGCTTAGGCCATTCCAAAATCGTCCTCGAAATACGAGAGTTTGAATAAATCATAAACCATTTGAAAACTCCGTTTATAATCCATTGAACCCAGCAACGAAAAACGTAGTGACCTTATATTTGTTACTGCCACATGTTTTGTGACCATTTTTTTCACGGCTGCAACATTGTTTGCTACAGCCATGAGTTTTTTGCATGTCTAATAGCTTAAATATGATGTTTTAAGTCTCTTCTATTTATCCTCTACAGCCTATTCATAGCATGTTAGGGACATAAATATTGTTGCATGACCATTAGACCTTTATTTGTTCATTTTATCGCTTATTTGCATGTTTTTCACTTTTCTTTGCTCAAATGATACGTGTGACATATCTACAAATAACAACCAAGTTGCATGACCCTAGGAATCATAGTTAGGATTTTGCATGTCTAGTAGCTTAAATATGATGTTTTATGTCTCTTCTATTTATCCTTTACAGCCTATTCATAGCATGTTAGGGATATAAACTTTGTTGCATCACCTTTAGACCTTTATTTGTTCGTTTTATCGCTTATTCGCATGCTTTTCACTTTTCTTTGCTCAAATGATACGTGTGACATATCTACAAATAACAACCAAATTGCATGACCTTAGGAATCATAGTTAGGATTTTGTTTCGTTGATTGCTTTTGTTTGAACTCTCTTTAACCTCCCATTTTGTATATGTTATCTTTAAAAGGTTTACAACAAGAACTAATATTGACAAAGTAGAGGCCAATCTCACGGTTAGGCAAAAAGGGTGCATAACGCCTTCCCTTATCCTACATTAGCCCCCGGACCCTCTTTTTCTCTGGTTACATTTTCAAAAGACCCACAACCTTCTTTTATTTTTCTTTCTTTTTCTCAAGAACCAAGTGGCGACTCTATTCTTTCAAAAAGGGTGCTCAGATATTTTGGACTTTTTATTTTAAAAAGAAAAGAATATTTTTTTAAAAATAATAGATATCCGGTGTGTCCCTCCGCACCAAAGAAAACATCAACAGAGTCGTGTTGTGATGACGTGCTTCAAGAGTTTCGCCATTCGTGTCTTACAGTATATTCGGGTTGCACAAAGATGTGTCATGATGTGCATAGATAGTTTTGGTGGCGGGGCATGAAGAAAGATGTTGCTCTTTTTGTTTCACGTTACCTTACTTGCTATCAAGTGAAATTCGAGCATCAGAGGTCAGTAGGTATGCTGCAGCCATTGCCAGTGTCTGAATGGAAATTGGAGAATAGTAGTATAGACTTTGTATAGGGACTTCCTAAGTCGCCAAAGGGACATGATGCTATTTGGGTTGTGGTGGACAGATTGATTAAGTCCGCACACTTCCTTTCCATTCACATGACAGATTCAGTTGATAAGCTTAACAAGCTTTATGTGAGTGAGATCATCAGACTCTATGGAGTGTCAGTTTCTATCATCTCATATCGGGATCCCAGGCTTATTTTATGCTTTTAGTATATTTTACAGTCAGCGATGGGGATGAGCATACTTCTCAATACTGATTTCCATCCTCAATCAGATGGCCAGTCAGAGCGTACCATTCAAATACTTGAGGATACGCTACAGGCATGCGTTCTAGATTTTTGTGGGTCATAGGAGGACCATTTGCCACTAGTGGAGTTTGCCTAGAATAACAGTTACCAATCGAGCATAGTGATGGCACCTTATGAGGCGTTGTATGGTAGACCACGCAGGTCACCCATTTGTTGGACCAACGTTGGTGAGACGGCCGTGTTAAGACACACAAGCTTGTGCATGAAACCACAAAAAGGATCATCATAATCCGTAAATCCTTAGTAACCGCTCAAGATCGGCAGAAGAGCTATACTGACAAGAGGAGGACACCGTTAGCATTTGAGGTGGGAGACCATGTGTTCTTGAAGATCTTGCCCCATAAGGGTGTTGAGGTTCTGGAAAAGTGGGAAGTTATCACCCCATTCTATTAGACCATTTAAGATCCTTGACAAGATTTGAGAGAGGGCCTACCACCTTGCTTTGCCACCACAGTAGCTTCCGTACATAACATTTTTCATGTGTCAATGTTGCGCAAGTACGAGCTGGATCCATCACACGTGTTAGATTGGACCAACTTGAGTGTAACGAATCGGTCTAGACCGTAATTGTAACAACCCAATTGATAACGACCCATGTAAAGACCTTGATCGGACCCTAATATTAGTTGTAACAACCCGGTACAGACCCTAGTTGTGATAACCTGATTAATAATGACCCGTGTAAAGATCCTACTTGGACCTTAGTGTTATTGATGGATAGTCCACGAGACCATCCGACACAGAAGAAATTCAAAACACTAATTCGAACTGAAAATCTTAAGTTCAGCCCGAAAACCCTAAAAAGGTCCAAAACTAAGGCAATAAAATTCTTGTACCCGGAGAATCTCCTAACATACTAAATGAAGTAAATATCATAAAATAATAAATTAAAAATAAAAAATTCTCATAAATAGGGTAAAATGACCGTTTTACCCTCAATACAGCAAAAAGCCTAAAAATTTAAATTTTGACATATGGATACCCTAAACAAGGGATTTAAGTACAATTATTTAGTAAAAGGCAAAATAACATCAAAAATGCCAAAAATGCTCCTTAGTGGCCGACCACCTTGGGGGATGTGCCAAAAAATCACTTTTTTGCTTCTTTTAAGCTTTAAATGATGAGAAATGTATTAAATGAAGCATTATGATAATCCCATACTTTTTGAACAAGTAATACACCTAATAATATAGTGTTATAATTCAAAAAAAGTAAACAACTTATTATTAAAATTCATACACAACAAAATAAGTCAAAAAGTCATATATTGCCAAAACAGCTTAATTCAACTTGAATGACTATATCAATTTAGTCAATTGTTATGAAAACTATGATAATACATGAAAATACTATATTTCTCATAACTATATCAAAATAATAAGTCTCGGTAGAAAAAGACACCAAAAAGATACATCAAATTAACTTTTAATACATTTTATTGCACAATAGGGGCACAAAAATCGAGATAAACCCCTTGATTGATTGGGGATCAGATTTTTGTCTCCCAAACATCCACCTAGCTACTTTTAGCATCCCTAAATCTGAATTATAGCCTCCAAGAATTAAATGAACTTAAATCTAAACTCAAATCACATTTATTAAAGTGAAGAAAAAGTCTCATTCAAAGTACTTTTTATCTCCCATGTGTTCCCTATCCTCCTCCTATATAAACCAAGCCAAACACCACTCTCTCCCCTTCAAAATTTTGTGCAAGTGAGTGATGGACCAGACCTTCAATTATTCTTGAAGTATTCTATGAGTTTGAGGAAGAAGAAAGAGGAAGGAGGAAGAAATCGAGGCGAATTTCGAAAACTAAGTCCAAACCCATCCTCCACCATTCTTTGATCTCTCAAAACAAGTAAGTAAAACCTATAAACCTTGTATCTAATATCCTTCAAAACATCCCCTCAACACACCCCTTAAGCCCCTCAAAAATCAAGCCAAAAAGGCGTTGTAGTTTGAAACTTAGGGGATGTTTTGATTATAAATAATATGAGATGTTGTTGTATGTTGTTTTCTTTGAGTTTGATGATCTCTAAGGGTGCTGGAGTCTTGATATTTATGTTTGAAACACAAGTATGCTGTGACGCCCCTTCCTCTGGGCACGTCGAGAAATATATAAATATAAATAAAGTGATATTCTAGTCATTCATTCATATTTTACATACGTTAGCTATTACATCATAAGTGAATTCTAAACCTTTCAAAAGTACATAAGTATTGCAGTTTCACTAAGAAATTTTAAAAATTACACTAAGTATGAGAGAATTAAATATAAGCACCAAGGCAGAAGTATTGACTCCTCAGAATGCATCAGCAAAATCCACGTGCTCTTGGAACTCACCCTGTTCTTCAAACTCTTCTTCTCCCTCTGGTATGACTTCCTCAAAGAGCTCCTTCTCACCTGTGGCACGAATGCCATGAGCCAAGGCCCAGAATCAAAACACTCTAACCTTCTGACTAATCTCACGGTACAAAATTCACTGCAACACATACCATAAAACACCCAGTACAATTTATAGTCAATGAGGTAGATAAATTTATAACAGGGTAGTAGATAAGTCCATAAACATGCATGTATAAAATACAGATGCCCAACCCAAAATGCACCCAGATAAGAAACAGTAATTCCACATCGAAAATCACCAGATTAGACTTAATGGGACTTGATCACCAAATCCATTATCGCGCCTCGTTGCGAATAGTAAATACGTCGCCGGGCTTTATGCCACAGCTATTTTACTCAATGGCAACGGCGTGGGGGCGGGCCAACCAGTATAATTATCCGTCCCTATTCGGGCCACCAAGTCTTACCTTAAGACTCGTCATGCCTTCGCCGTGTCAACCCAAAGTCTAAGAGATTTCAAGAAACGTTCACATTATACAAGTACCAAAGTGAGGGGTTTAGGTCTGCCAAAATTAGGCTCTCTCTGACTTTCCACCGTAGTGGGATTAGGTCAGTCAAATTAGGGCCTCTGAATCACCCAATGGGATTAGGTCAGCAGAGTTAGGCTATCTCTAAATTACCCAAAGCAAAGAACCAAGATTAGGGATTTAAGACAGCCATAATTGGGCTCTTTTCGATTTACCACCACAGTGCAATTAGGTCAACCGAATTAGACTCTCTCTGACTTACCCAAAAATCCTAACTATCAAAACCAGAATGCTAGCGATGAACCCATGGTGCCCAATAATATTCATAAACCATTTCAAACATCGGGGACGAACCCAGGGTGTACAAAAGGAATACATCCCAAAATATTTTCAAAAAATGGCAACTAGGGACGCCCTAGATACAGAACCAAGAACAATAAATTCAACACAGCCCATCCCAACAACGGTTTATACCGACGGACTCCAACATGCCAAGATACAAATGACAATGCTCATAATGTGTACCATTGATATCAAGTGCAACAATTCATAGCATAGCATTAACTAGCATGGCAAGATTTATGGTATAACGTGCAAAGCATGAAATACAATTATGTGAGGCAAAGGCTATAATTCACAAGATATTATTCAACCTGATTGCATAGGTTCTAAATCATCATACATTCACATAGAAACATTAATCAACTAATTCAATCAACCATCTTACAAAAATGAGGGTCTCATAGCAAAGGGTGTTCAAACCAAACTTAGCAACTTTTAAAGCAAAAACCAAGTATTAAACTAGGGTAAGTTGGAGAAAGCCTAATTCTGGTTGACCTAATTCTACTACAGTGGTAAGTCAGAGAGAGCCCAATTATGGATGTCCTAAATCTCTCATCTTGGTACTTTGTGTAATATGAACGTTTCTTGGATTCTCTCAGACTTTGAGTTGACACCGGCAAAGGCATCACGAGACTTAAGGTGGGACAAAAAGCTTGGGATGAATTCTCCTTGTACACCTTGGGTGCGTCCCCAGTGATACAGATTTTGTTTATACACCCTGGGTACATCCCTGGAGTAGAAAATGTTGTATTGGATATTATAGGCCTAGAGTATGGCGCAAACCCCACGCCATTACCATTGAGTAAAACAGCTGTGGCATGAAGCCAGGCGATGTGGTTACTATTCACAACGAGGCGCGATGATAGCTTTGGTGATCAAGTTCCATTAAGTCTAATCTGGTGATTCCCGACGTGGAATTCCTGTTCTTATCTGGGTTCATGTTGGGTTCGGCATCTGCATTTCATACACGCATGTTTATTAACTTATCTGCTATTCTGTTATAAATTTATCTTCCTCCTTGACTATAAACTATACTGGGTGTTATATAGTATGTATTGTGGTGAATTTTGTGCTGTGAGATTAGTTAGAAGGTTAGAGTGTTTTGCTTCTAGGTCTTGACTCATGGCATTCGTGCCACAGGTGACAAAGAGTTCTTGGAGGAAGTTAACCCCGAGGGAGAAGAAGAGTTAGAAGAACAAGGTGAATTCCAAGAGTACATGGATCTAACTGATGCATTGTGAGGAGTTAAAGCTTCTGCTTTTGATTTTATATTCAGATTTCTCGTGCTTAGTTTAATTATTGAAAATTCTTAGTGGAATTGTAATACTTATGTACTTTTGAAAGGTTTAGAATTCACTTATGATGTAATAACTAACGTATGTAAATATGAATGAATGGCTAGAATATTCCTTTATTTATATTTATATATGTCTCGACGTGCTTGGAGGACATAGCGTCACAGTTGGTATCAGAGCTTAGGTTTAGTGAACCTTCAGGCCATGGGTTCTGGGAAACCATGCATTATGCCACGTTGGAGCTCTGTAGGAGGCATTGTATTAATAATAATTATCATCTATACATTATAATAACTAAAATCTTCTACGCCTGAGTCTTATAGCAAGTCGCGTTAAGATGTTACCAGGATCGGAAGCAGCAAGGAATCTACATGCAAAGGATGGGTATGACCATCGAGATCGAAGATTAGAAATTCATGCAACGAGTTATCTTATTTTAAGGGGGGTAGATAGGAGTATGCACCAAGAGAAGCTTTAGATACCACCTCGAGAGACACCGTTAATGCCCCGCAACTTCATCCTTATGAATTCTTTTCTCATTTACCCCAAGCCTTGGAGTCAACATTTTGAAATTCTTTTGTATGTCCTTCCTTCTTATATCATCAGTCCTTAATGGTACCGTCAATTGTTGTTCGTCGGTAACCTTTATGCACCCAAGTCTTGTTGAGAACCTTATTAGAAATTCAACTCTAGAAAATACCCTTATCCTCAAAGTTTTCATGCCTCGATAATGACCGGTATTCGCATATTGATTCTCCTCTTATTCGAGTCATCATACTTGAACTAACTCTTCTCTTGAAGAACTCGATATCAATTCTTTGTTAAGTACTCGTTCCAAACATCCGACATTGATAAAATCCTTTGTCATTGTTCATTTCTCTCGACTCTGAAACCACACCATGTTGCAATGATTTTGCAAATCTTTGTGCACTCTTGAAATCCCAACCTGGGAAGTCGACTTAGATGCTTGAGTTGAAGTATGTTAGGCCGACGTAACTTCAGGGAAAAGTATCTAGTTAGGCTGCCCCTTTTGATATCTCCTTTATCATAATCTGATTGTACTGGATTAGTTCTAGGGACACTTGTTTAAAGTATTGTTCATTATCCTCTTCTTGTTTCTCCTACATTTGAACCTAAATGACCACCCAATTTGTGTCAATGGTAATTGCCTTAACCATGACCATTTGACCTCATCAAACCTATCTTTGAATCACTTGGGTTCCACCCTAAATTGTTCTAACCCCGCGCGTGTTTTTGACTGTCGACCTTCAAAAAAATCTTTCCCCATAAATCTATGAGTAACAACGATAGTCAGGATATTACGTCATTAAGCCTTAGCGCTTTCATGGAAAACTGAGATGTTGTATGAAAATCTCTTAACACCTTCTTAAGCGTGAAGCAAATTTCTTCATGATGTCACAGCTTAGAATATCTATCAATGTCTGTGTTTAAGAAAGTTTTGAAGATGGAGGCTCCCGTTTGCAAGAATAGTTAAGTAAGAGCTTATTCAACTAACTATATCTTTTCAAAGGTCCCGACAAATAAGAACTAGGCCGTCAGTAAATCAAAGTTAGAAACAAAAAGTTTGCACCAAAGGATTCGCCACACCACCAGATAGTACAATTTAACCTTCTCCAGACTAGTTTATAACCGACCCACCCATCCGATAAGCCGAGAAATAAAAGATTCATACCGGTAATAAGGAAGTGAAAAATGAGAAATAGCCTCGAACTCACGTTAAGTTTAGTACGCTAGCAAAAGAAGTACATTTATAAACATCGATGTTCACACCGACCTTCCCACCAAAGTGTTAGAGTCTCGATTATTGCCATCACTATCAAAGAACGAAAAATCTTGATCATAACAATGAACGTTTGGAGCCTAATGAAGAATTAACCACTAAATCACAATGGATCACATGACTAGGTAATTACCACAACCATATCTTTTATCATGTTCATTTTACCTAGAATGACCAACTGCCTGAGAAAACGATCCAGTTATTGGAAGAGACATTCAAACCCAATGTTCTAAGCACGTCAAGAGCATACGATAGAAGCCAAGAGGAACGGAGCAACCCTTGGAAGGACTAGAGAGAAAATGGAAGCATATGATTACAGACTTCGTCATCAGGATTATCAAGATCACCTCAAAGACCGATAACTCTTTCGTTAAACAATTCTAGGATTTAGGTGCCAAGGAGTTTGTGGAAACAGCGAGTCCCATTGATGCTGAAGATTGTTTGAAGGGTGGAGTGCGCATTTTACACAAGCCAAGTTGTTCACATAGTAGGTTCTGAATGTATCAGTTTGTATTCGCTTGGCGTCTAGACTGTGTAACTCTTATGGAGTGGTATTCGGTTATCATTATGCTATCGATGTGAGTGGCAAGAAAGATGCTTTTGAAAACCTTTTGTGATGTCACCCATTAGAGCCAGTTTGTTTAGATTGGTGAGTAGATGTTGCTAGAATAAAGAAGGAATTTTTTTATGGGAACGTATGAACTCTATGTGTGAGAAGTTGAAGGGTGATATAATTCTGTTATTTCTAGTGGAGTTGTGTAGCAGCTTAATGTGAGTACATGGGAAGAATAAGTGTTTGGATGAGAAGAGTGGAAGCGTAAAGTAAGACTATACGAATTCATGGGTGTGATTTTTATAATTGGCCTTGAGTGAATCGAGTGTCTTGGTATAATGTGGGTAAGACGAAATAATTAAAGTGCGAAAATGGTTCTTGATTTGATTGTGTGGTAGAAAATGTGTGAAGGGATTGAGTGATGATGATAAGAGACATTATAATCAGGAGTTAATACTGTTCAGTTAAAGGATTGTAGGGTGGATGGTACGTATGTGAAGGAAATATGTGACAAGGTTGTGATTGGATTCATATAGGTAATAATATACTTGGAGAACGTTTAATCTGTGTGGTATGTTTAGCTCTAGTGACTCATTAGGTTCAAGTGGTGGTAGCAATCTTGATGGTCATAAGGTTAGAGTAGTCCGACCCAAGGTGGTGATGCTATTTCGAGTTAATAGTCGTTAGTCGATCGGGAAGTAGTCTTCGATGTACATTTGAATGTGGCAATGAGATGGTTTTCGGTAGAGTGACAGTCTTTCTAGACAAAAGTGGAGAATGTTTGAATTAGTTTCAGTGGTGGGCTAGTTTGGAGACATATGATCGCATGTGGAAGTCGTACTTCATGTAAGTAGTGTTTTGGAGCCAACGTATTCTCAATGATAAATTGGGGTCATGATACCATAAATTGAAAGTGCGGGAGTCAGATATGCCCAAGACTACCTTTAGGACTTGTTACGAGCATTATGAATTTGTAGTGATGCCTTTCGGGTTAAATAATGTACCTGCATGTTTACGGACCTAATGGATCGGGTGTTCAGAAGCTTTCTAGATCAATTTAAGATTGTGTTGATAAACGATATTCGGTTATATTCTTGGAATGAAGAGAAACTCAAAAAACATTTGAATATTCTTTATAGCTTGTGAGAAAGCACAAGTTGTATACAAAATTTGGTAAGTGTGAGTTTTAGTTGGACCGGGTGATATTTTTAGGTCATGTTGTATTTAGAGAAAAAATTCAAGTGGATTCAACATAAGTAGAAACAACAGTTAATGGGAAGAGGTTAACTAACGTGACAGAGATACGAATCTTATTGGGGCTAGCTGGTTATGTGATATGATCCTTGAAGATTTGGTAATAGTTAGTTTAAAGAATTAAGTAAGACAAGACAACCTTTACGCTAAGTGCTGAACATATGGGCTTGACCTTATCCACACCCGCAATAAAGAACAACTCAAGTAATGAAAGATACAATTTTGGAAAAACGAGAAGGCACAATGTTAGTTAATCATCCTTAACACGGTGAAGTACGGGGTGAAATTTCGGGGACAAAATTTGTTTAAGGGGGTAGTTTGTAACGACCCGGTACAGACCCTAGTTGTGATAACCCGATTAATAACGACTCGTGTAAAGACCCTGCTAGGATCTTAGTGTTATTGATGGATAGTCCACGAGACCATAGGGCACAGAAGAGATTCAAAACCCTAACTCGAACTGAAAACCTTAAGTTTAGCCCGAAAACTCTAAAAAGGTCCAAAATCCAGGCAATAAAACCCTTGTACCCAGAGAATCTCCTAACATTTTAAATGAAGTAAATATCATAAAATAATGAATTAAAAATTAAAAATTCTCATAAATAGGGTAAAATGACCGTTTTGCCCCTAGTACAGCAAAAAGTCTTAAAATTTTAAATTTTGGCATATGGATACCCTAAGTCAAGAATTTAAGTACAATTATGTAGTAAAAGACAAAATAACATCAAAAATACCAAAAATGCCCCTTAGTAGAAAACCACCTTAGGGGATGTGCCAAAAAGTGACATTTTTACTTTTTTTTTAGATTTAAATGAAGAGAAATGTATTAAATGAAGCATTATGATGATCCCATACTTGTTGAACAAGTAATATACCTAATAATATAGTGTTATAAGTCAACAAAAGTAAACAAATTATTATTAAAGTTCATACACAACAAAATAAGTCAGAAAGTCATATATTGCCAAAACAGCTTAATTTGACTTGAATGACTATATCTATTTAATCAATTACTATGGAAACTAGAGATATTGCAATTTTACCAGTGTGTTATTTTTCGACTACTCAACACTACCGACCTAAAACCCTGGGTTTACAATGAGATCCGAACATTGGTCAAAACATGAAAGTTATAGATAACATGTATATCTATATACCTACAAAACATGAGCACAAAATATAGAGATTGGATAGGTCATAAACCCTTTGAAATTCTCTGTTGAGTTTCAGCCCTCAAAGGACACTTCTGTCACATATTTTTATGTAGCCCAAAACCCCTATTTTTAGTTACCTATTTCAAAAGTGGTCTACATGAACATTATATCTAGCATATTGTACTACTTTATGTCCAAATATCAGACCTTAAAGCCTTAGGATGATACTCCAAAATCGTTTCCAACACTCTATCCAAAATCGGCTCTGTTGAGTTTTGGCAGCTGACATAACCTATTTTCTAAAATGGCCCAAAGGTCTAATTTGTTCCAAACAACTATCCTTAGATCTAAACATTAAACTTTTAGGGGACATGTTGAACTAGAACATACTCCAAAATGGGCTCATTTGGACATGATCGGATACTCCAGAGCCGAGACCAAGAGAAGCATATTTGTGGTATAATATTGAGAAAAGTGATGAACCGTTTTTGCTTAGGATGTTTTGTTCACCCTTTTGCCTTAGGTTTTGTCCTTGGTGTTAAATATGAGAATTGTAAGAAATATTTTTATCTAAATGGTGTTTAAAAAAATCATAACTTGATTCCAAGTCTAGACGCCCAAAAACCTTGTCGGCCTTTTTAATTTAATACTTGATTTTGACCTTAAAAGTTGCTAAGTGTGAATTTAGTTCCCTTTGCTATGAGACCCGAGTTTTTGTATGATGATTAATTTGAATTAGTTCCTTTGCGTTTCTAAGTGAATGTATGATGATTTAGAACTCATGCAATCATGTTAAATCATATTTTGATAATTATAACTTTTGCTTCACATACTTGTACCTTGTACTTTGCTCGTTGTACCATGAATCTTGCTATGCTAGTTGATGCCATGCTATAAATAGTTGTACTTGAGATCGATATTGTACATCATAGACATTGTCACTTGCATCATGGCATATTAGAGTCCCTCTGTGTAAACCATTGTGGGGATGGGTTATTATCTTTCTTAGTTCTAAATCTAGGGCGTTCCTGGTTGCCACTTTTGTAAATATTTTGGGATATATTCTCTTTGTATACCTAGGGTTCGTCCCCGTTGCTATAAAATTTCTTTATACACCTTGGGTTCGTCCCTGGTGTTTGAAATGGTGTATTACCATTATTGGGCACCATGGGTTCGGCACTAGCATCCTGATTTTGATAGCTTGGACTTTTGGGTTGATACTAGCGAAGGCATCATAAATCTTAAGGTGGGACAAACCGCTTGATATATGTATGATATTATTAATTGATTGTTAAATTTTTTGGTCTAGAGGATGGATGATTATAAATTTTGTTGGCTTGGAGTATGGCACGGATCCCGATACCATTTCCATTAAGTAAAATAGATGTGGCAAGAAGCCTGACAAAGCATTTACTATTTGCAATGAGGCGCAATGATGGCTTTGGTGATCTAATACCAGTAAAAGTCTACTATGGTGATTCTCGATGTGGAATTCCTGTTATAATATGGGTGCATATTGGGTTGGGCATCTGCATTTCATACACGGCATCTCATCTATGCATATTTATTGACTTATCTGCTATCCTATCATAAATTTGTCTGTCTTCTTGACTATAAATTGTACTAGATGTATATGGTATGTGTTGTGGAGAATTTTGCAACGTGGGATTAGTTAAAAGGTTAGAGTGTTTTACTTCTGGGCATTGGCTCATGGCATTCGTGCCACAGGTGAGAAGGAGTTCTTGGTGGAAGTTATCCCCAAGGGAGGAGAAGAGTTTGAAGAACAGGGCAAGTTCCAAGAGCACATTGATCCTGTTGATGCATTCTGAGGAGTCGAAACCTCTGCTTTTGTTCTTATATTCAATTTTTCCCATGCTAAGTGTAATTTTTGAAATTTCTTGGTGAACCTGTAATAGTTAAGTACTTTGAACGGTTTAGAACTCCTTTATGATGTAATAACTAATGTATGTAATTATGAATGAATGGCTAGAATATCCTTTTATTTATATTTATGTATGTTCCGACGTGACCGAAGGACGAGGCGTCACATTGAGAGTTGAGTATGACATTACCTATGAGGAGAGACCAGTGAGAATCCTTGATACCAAAGTTTAAGTCCTTTGAGGCAAGACAATCCCTGATGTGAAGGTTTTGTGGCTTCACTACGGTGTTTAGGAAGCTATGTGCGAACGAGGGTTGAAATTTCGTGAGAAGTACTCCGAGTTGTTTGAGTCTTGAAGTATATCTAATTTTGGAGACAAAATTTCCTAAGTGGAAGTGGTTATAGGGACCCAGTCCTTTTTTTAATTTTAAACATTTATTTGAATCTTTTGGATTGAGGATTGATTATGGAAAAAGATTAAATTACAATCATGATAGTGGTTGTTGATGATAAATATGTGTCTATTGACGTATGAAAATAATTATTATGGATGAATTTAATGAGCCTTGGGAGTCAAAACGAACTTGGGTTTCTTATATATATTTTCTTTCCTCGGTATGCCTTCTAGCGAGGGACCGCTCGAGCGGTCTCGTGATCGATCGAGCAATCTGTACCAGAGGGGTTTTTAAAGTGTAGGATTGGAGTGTTTGGGCTTCATTTCTCCCATACCTCTCTCTCTAAAACTGAAGTGACACCTAGGGTTTGGTGGTGGTGGTTCCTTTGAGCTTCCTTGGCACCACTGAAGGTCAATCCTTGCTTCTCTTCTGATCAAGTGACATTGGTGTAGCCATTATTTGCATTCGAAGCTCCACCTTCACCCACTAGTTGGAGAATTGTTTGTTTGGAGGTTGGTCAGGTTCAATCCTTACTTTAAGACACCCATAATGGTATGATCTATGACTACTCTTGAATGTTCACTTAACATGAGTTATATATTTGATTATAAATACCTGATAGCATGAAATTTGTGTTTTGGAACCATGGACTAGGGTTTGAAGTTAAAACATGTTAAATCCTAAATTTGTGGTTGAATGGTGATAAATCTATCATGGGGTATTAGTTGGAGACCCACTACTTTTGCGAATTTGAAAACTGGGGTTTGAGTTGGGTAAAACCTATGAAAATTGGGGGTTTTTTGATTAAGGGTCCAAATGATGAAATTAATGAATGATTTGGGAAATTTGGATTGTGGGAACCTATTTACTTGTATAAATACTATGAATTTGTTGGTAAGTGGAATGATGAAATGATTACTTGGGGTTTTAAGCTAATTAAAATTAGGATATGTGAATTTGATGACATTGAGAGTATATATGTGTTGTTAACCATATGCGTGTTGGGTGTTGGCAAGAGGAATCATTTTTTGGTTGGACACGCGTTTAAAATATTACTTTGATGAAATAAAAAGGACCGATTTGGATCTAAAGATCATTTAAGTTGGGCTTAAATAACTCCTGAGTGAAATACCAAAAAACTGTGCAGATTTGGTGACTTATCGGTTGGCTAATAATCGAGAAGAAGGTGTTAGTCGAGGCGAGTTATAGAATGCACCATTACTCCAGGCGAGTTATAGAATGCACCGTTACTTAGTGGGTCTCACGTGGCTCGGTCAATAGTAACGCGGCGTGGGTCTATAAGCTCATTCGGCATCGACTTCTAGTTGGTAAACTACGAGTTGGTTGAGATATGAGAAATTGTGGATAATGTGTGTGTACGTTTGTGTGAGTTGTGGAAAGTGAGTACCTGAAATGGGTGTAAGGAAATGGGATAAATGACTATGTAATGAGTTGTGTGTAATAATGGGTTTAACTTGTATAAAGAAAATTGTTTATGTGAATGAGATTTTAATGGAAGATGGGGTTTAGTTTTTGGTGAGATTGTGTGTTGGATTTCGCATACCCATCCTCGCATGTCATACTTATGTTCATTATTAGTCAATTTTCTACGAGCCACAGCTTATATTGTTTAACAATATTTCAAGTGATAGCAGAAAGATGGCTATGGATTGAGCCACAGCTTATTAGTCAATTTTCTACGGGATCCCTTGTTTTGTTTGAAGTATTTGAGAGAATTGTATGCCTGCGAGTGTTTTGGTCTCACAGGATGCACCAGATCTATTGTTTTTAGAAAAAATGTTATTCCTTTCTTCTTTTTTTAAAACAAAAATCTAAGATATCTGAGCATCCTTTTTAAAAAATGGAGTCGCCACTTAGTTTTTGAGAAAAACCTAGAAAAATAAAAGAAGCACGCGGGTCTTTTAGAAAACATAACCAAAAAAAAGAGGGACTGGGGACCAGGGTACAAAAAGAGAAGGTGTTAGGCACCATTTTCATCCAACCGTGAGGTTGGCCTCTATTTTGTCAATATTAGTTTCTGTTGTAAACTTTTTAAAGGTAACATATACAGAATAAGGGGGTTAAAGAGAGTTCAAACAAAAGTAATCAATGAAACAAAATCCTAACTATGATTCCTAGGGTCATGCAACTTAGTTGTTATTTCTAGAGATGCGACATGCATCGTTTGAGAAAAGCAAAGCAAAAAACATGCAAATAAGCGATAAACGAACAAATAAAGGTCTAAGGGTCATGCAACAAAGTTTTTCTCCCTAATAGGCTATACAAAAATAACATAAGAGACTTAAACATCATATATAAGATACTAAACGTGCAGAAAACTCACAGCCATACCAACAAATGTTATGATCGTGACAAAAATGGTCACAAAACAGGCTGCCATTACAAAAATAGGGTAGCCGCGAAGAACATACTAAACAAATCTCACGGTCGTGACAAATAAAAGTCTCGGCCATGGTTTTTAAAGGTACAAGAAGGATATGCACATTGCATAAGGCTTAAAACAGGCTCAAATGAACAGGATATACATGACAGAGATCATAACCCATTGGTATTAGGTTAGATCCACCATCCTTCATCCTCTATGTGAACAAAGAATCTAAAACATAATGTACAGGATATGAAAATGAATAACTGGATGCTTAAAACACATTTTCATGTCATTGGCCTCACATACCCTTACGGCCATAACAACAGGATATGGCGGCTATGACAAAAATAAAAAGAAAAGATTTGGCTGCCATATTATTATAACCTCAGGACATACAAATATGAAGGTGTATAGAATAGAGAGAATGACCCATTTGGTGTAGGCTAGATCTGCCATAAATAGAGCAATAAAAGGAGAGAGTTTTGAAGAGGGTTTTTGCCTTTCTGTTCTTAAAATAATGTCACGGCCATAACAACAGGATATTGCGGCCATGAATATAAAGAGGCATAAATGTACCGACTCTTTTAAAAAGTGTACGGCCGTGACAATGGGTTTATCAAAACATATGGCCGTGACATAAGAAAGTCGCAGCCGTCATGTTTCGGAACCTCAAAACGCTTTTGATATATTCAGTGTGCTTGTGAGCATCAAAACAAAACGTAAATAAATATAAATATACGAATTAGAGGGCTATAAATATACTGCTAGTAATGAAGAGCTTAGGGAAAATAAATGTTTACATTGAAATGAATGATAAACATGCAATAAAACAATAGAAACCTTATCCACGACACCCTTGGAGGAAGAAGATGAGGGTTTAAGAAGAGTCGTGGTATCCTAAGGTTACCTCGTGTGAATATCCAACTCGCATGGCCCCTCAGTGGGGAGAATATGATACCTCCAATCCAATATATGGGCTCCAAGAACTCCATCGAGGTAAGCAAGAACACGAACGAGGCTCAAAAAGTATAAGATGAATGAGAGAATATTGAATGAGGGAGTATTTTGACAGAGTTTGGACCTCCAGGTGTTTCTCTCTTTGGTTCTTGTGAAAAACGACGCCTATTTATAGGCAAAGCGAGCAACACAGACCCCTTCTAGGATGCCACCACCTGTCAAAAAGGGGTAACAGTGATAGCTGCTACGTTTTTGCTTTTGTACAGTGCATGCCGCTACCTTTATGGTGGTAAAAAGGATAGCCGTGACTTTCAAAAATCACGGCCTAGATAACAAAATGACAACCGTAACAAAGAAATTCACGGCTTGGTTTAAGATTTTTTAAAAAGTTGCGCCCGTGAGAGCAAGGACAGGGCCTGTTCTAAGATTTTCAAAAAGGTTGCGGCCATGTGGATGGGAATGTCAAGGTCTAAAGGGTTTTTTTGGGATTTTTAGATTTTGAACCATATTCGTGATTTTACTTGCTTAGGGATGTCTTTGAGCATGATTCTCATACTTTCATCATTGGAGCGCATTCGAGACGGGTGCTTAAAATTTTGCTTGGTCAAATTGGGGTGTCTAAAGTTATCCCTCTTTTACAGACCTTGCAGCAACTTGTGGTACAAGTAAATGTCAAAACTCTAGAGACAAACTGATTGAACAAGCCGCCAATTTTAGGTACAAAAAAAAACATGCAAAAAAGTGTAATCGAACCCGAATTTCCATCGAGCTTCCTATGTACCCCCTTTGTAAGGGATCAGACCAGTCATAGTTCGTGGGGCAATGCATATGATATAATCAAGCTAATTATGATGCATGACAGATACACTGTAATGTAAACAGGTATGATGCAAGAAAATTTTAAGGTCACCACACAGATCGAGGAAACATTAGTTAGTTTTTGGTTGTGAAAGGATCGATGAGGCTAAAGGAAGTTTAAGGTCATGCGGAGACTGATAAGTTAGTTTAAAGTCAAGAGGTAGACCAAACACTTGGGGGGCAACTTTAAGGTCATGCGAGGACCAATAAGTCAGTTTAAGGTCATGAGTATGACCGATCGCTTTAGGGGTATTTTAAGGTCATACGAGGAATGAGGAGTCAGTTTAAGGTTATAAGGTGGATCAGAGGTGTTAGGAGCATTTTTAGGTCATGTGAAGATCGGTAAGTCAGTTTAAGGTCATGAGGAGGACCGGTCATTCTTAGGGGCAAGCTTATAAGTTTTAGGTTGTGATGAGGACCAAAGAGAGATAGTGATCAGTTTTAGGTCATGAGAGGACCGATAAGTCATTTTAAGGTCATAAGGAGGACCAAAGAGGTAAAAAGGGTATTTTAAGGTCATACGAGGATCGACGAGTTTGTTTAAGGTCGTGAGGAGGATCGAACTCTTACAGGAGGGGTTAGCTTATCAGTTTTAGGTCATGACGAGGATCGACAATGCTAGGAATAGTTTTAGGTCATGTTAAGGACCGACGAGTCAGTTTTAGATCATAAGGAGGATCAAAGTTGCTTGGAAAAGTTTCAGGTCATGTCGAGGATGAAGGAGTAGTTTTGGTCATGAGGAGGATCGAAGATGCTAGGGACAGTTTTAGGTCATGTCGACGATCGTGGAGTCAATTTTAGGTCATGAAAAGGACCGAAGATGCTAGAGGTAATTTTAGGTTGTGTCGAGGACCATCAAGGTTTTAGGGCATATAAAGAGGGGTTTCAAAAAGGTTTTTGATTCTTTCTAAGCCTGCGTGTGAAAAGCTCAAAGGACTACAAAGGTTGGGGCATAGAAAACATGACGGCCGTTATCTTGGAAGTACTGGTGGCCTACATTATTGTGCCCTATGGATGGGGCGGCCTGAACATAATGATCACGACCGTGAGAAACGTTTGAAAAAAAGGTTCGGCCGTGGCTAAAAAACATTGCGGCCTGGGTCAAGTTGTTACGGTTGTAATATTTAAAGGCATCAGATCTAACAGTCGTAAGGTCGATAGCAGGAATAAGCTCTGAGATAGGTTCGAAAAATAATTTGTGCGAACTCAACAAAACATCTTTCTCCTCTCTCTTTCGACTCTCTCTCTCTCTCGTCTCTCTTGAATCTCGTTTCTCTCTCACTTTCTCAACTCTTTCTCCCTCAACTCTCTCCTCCGGAAGGATGTTTATCCTCTCCTTGGTTTTGGTTATGTTTTGTGCTCACATGGGTTGTGGCTTTACAATCAGTTTTATTGGAGAAGAAAGTGGCAGCACCAGTGAAGGAGGTGGCACTGGTGTTGGTGGTGGTGGTGGTGGTGGTGGTGGTGGTATAGTGCAAGTTGGTGGTGGCACGACGGGCGTAGGCAGCGACGATGGAGATGATGCCGCAGCTAGAGCTATCGGCCAAGGAGGTAGCCATCACAATGTGGTTAGTGGTGCAGAGGGTGAGGACGATGACTTGTTGGAGAGTGGTGCTCTTGGTATGCCGGAGCATTTTGACTCGGCCGTGTACATCCCTCTTCTTCACCTATGTAACACCCCGCTCCTGTAAGGCCCTAAACCTAAACAAGGGATGTGATCCCGCCGCAGACTGATGGCCAAAGAGAAAGACAAGGGATAAAGATATTAAGAGACTAAACAAGAACTTCTAAGCAACCACAACACCTTAATGTCAAAAGAGGTATACATGAGTCACTAGGGATACGCCATCCCAAGGGCATACATTACTTTTAAAACATCAAAAACCTCCCGCGTCTTATACATGAAATTCTGCCAAAACTAAAAACTAAATAAAAGAAAACTAAACCAAAACAACTCCCAACACCAGAACCAAAACTACTCGATGACGCCTGTGGTGGACCAACTCCAAGCTGTTCCAGGTATCTGCAACCACAGAGGTTACAAGAGAGCGCACTTAGCATTATCATGAACAAAAAAGACAGTTACTTAGTTAAGGATAACTGAAAACTCTTTCTAAAAATAATTCATCACATTTTTCACGAAAATATAGAAACTGATGCATTTTCTTGAACATGAAAATATCACAAATTATACAGAACCTCTTTAGTATTGCAAATAGAAATATATTCCTGGCTCAACCGCCAAAAATTTAAATTGCATGACCACTTGCTCAAATTTAGACTCAAACCCCAACAATGTCCAATTAGTCGTCAATCTCACGATCGGGAGTTCCAACGGTACCGTAACCTCAATTCACAATAGACGAACAGCAACGTGATGGAATGATGGCCACTCTCTACCAAGCACGAGTGGTATGTGCTAAAACATGAGACTCAGCCCAAAAGCCTTTAAGGCAAAAACCCCCCGCTTAATGGGAAACCTCCCCTGAAGGGACAAATGAAAAACTCATAGTTGGATAACCTCCCTCATAACGAGATATAAAGGGCTGAAAACCCTTGTAACTTGGCACTGTGGAACAACCACACAACATGAACCATACTTTCATAGTAACATATGCTAGCTCAGAATATCATATATAGCATATTTGAATTAAAAACATCATGGCTTTTGAAAATAATAAGTTCATGCAATCGCCAAACTGGTTATAGTTCAAAACATGCCCTTCAAAGCAGTTTTAAGCATCATTTATATATACTCAAGTTCAAGATAATGGCTAAGCACACTCACCTTATCTTTTATGCATAAGAATCGAGCCTTTGTCAGCGAGCTAAGCTTGCTCCTAGGGTAACAAAACTTCTATGCCTAGCAAGCAAACACGACTTAACTGTCAACACGGAGTTCTACCCCTCTTAGAACGTGAAGTACTAAAACGATTCTGACCATTGAATGTTTTCTTGATTTTAGGGAAGATGGTTACTTTCTTTTTAGGTTTAAGGGGTACTACGCATTTACCCAATCTTTCACTTGTTTAAGAATTTAACTTAACTATTTATTACTCTTTCACAATCATTAAATTTTAAAGTACCGTAACATTTTGAGGTACTTAGACTTGGAGTTGGATTATGATTTTTGATGACAATTTAGATTAAAATATTCTCTACAACTTTTATATTTTACACCAAGGCCAAAACCTAAGGCAACTAGGTGGAAAACTTATCAGAAACGAAAATGGTTCCGTACTTGCTTAGAGAATTGGTCAGAAAAGTGACTCTGTTGGTCTCGATTTTAGGGTATCATCACAAGTCCAAATGAGGCCATTTTTGAGTATGTTATAGTTCAACATGTACCCTACAAGTTTCATATTTAGAGCTAAGGATAGTTGTTTGAAACGAGTTAAACTTTTTGCCCAATGTAGAAAATAGGTTCTGTTAGCTGCTAAAACTCAAAGGAGCCGATTTTAGATAGAGGGTTTGAAACGATTTTGGGAAATCCTCCCAAGGCTTTAAGATCTGATTTTTGGGCAGCAAATACTTCCATAAGTTAGACTTTAAGGTCTGGTTTCGGGAATGAGATTTGTTTAAGGGGGGAGTTTGTAACAACCCGGTACAAACCCAAGTTGTAACAACCCAGTTGGTAATGACCCGTGTAAAGACCCAGTCTAAATCCTAAGTATTAGTGACAGATAGTCGACAAGGCTATAGAGCGCGGATGAGGTTTAAAATTCTAACTCGAATCGAAAACCCTAAGTTCGGCCCAAAAATCCCAAAAAGGTCCAAAACTCAGGCAACAAAACCATAACACTCGGAGAGTCTCTTAACATTCTAAATGAAGTAAATATCATAAAATAATAAATTAAAAGTAAAAATCCTTATAAATATGGTAAAATAACTATTTTGTCCATAGTACAGCAAAAAATCTTTAAAATATAAATTTTGGCACATAGATACCCTAAATCAAAATTTTAAGTACAATTAAGTAGCAAAGGACAAAATAACATTAAAAATGAAAACAATTCCCCTTAGTGGCCGACCACCTTGGGAAGAGTGCCAAAAAGTGACTTTTTACTTTTTTTTAACTTAAAATGATGAGAAATGTATTATATTAAACATTATGATGATACAATACTTATTGAACAAGTAATATACATAATAATATAGTGTTATAGGTCAACAAAAGTAAACAAATTATTGTTGAAGTTCATACAAAACAAAATAAGTCAAAAAGTCGTATATTGCCAAAATAGCTTAATTTTACTTAAAAGACTACATTTATTTAATCAATTGCTATAGAAATTATAATAATACATGAAAATACTATATTTATCATAAACATACTAAAATAATAGGTCTCTGTAGGAAAAGACACCAAAAAAATATATCAAATTAACTTTTAATGCATTTTTTTGCACAAAATGGCACGAAAATCAAGAAAAATCCCTTGATTGATGGAGGATTAGATTTTTGTCCCCTCAAACTAACCCTAGCTGTATTTTATCTTCCCCAAATCTAATTTTGTTCCCTCAAAGCTTGAATTAATTAATAAGCCATGTGAAGAAAGAAGAAAAAGAACTAAAATGAAATTATGTTTGTCCCCTCCATGTTCCCTAGTACTTCTCTATATAAACTAAGCCCAAACACCTTCTTGCGCTTTAATATTTTGGTGGAGTGAAAGGAACAAAGACCAGATTTTGAGTGTTTTTGAGGGTCCATGGAAGTTTGAGAGAAGAAAGAAGAAGAAGAAAGAAGAAGAAGAAGAAGAAGAAGAAGAAGAAGGGATTCAATGAAGGGGTCTTTAGAGACCATAGTTTAAAAAGCCAAGTCCTATTTTTTTTTCTCCATCTTTGATCTCTCAAAACAAGTAAGAAAAATCTCTAAACCTTATGTCTATGATCCCTCAAAATATCCCCCAGCACATCCCTTTAAACACTCCAAGAATTGAGAACCGAAATCAAACCGAAAAGGCATCGTAGTAACAAATTAGGGGCTGTTATGTTTATGAATGATATGAGATGTTGTGTTATGTTATCTTTGAGTTTGATGACTTCTAAGTGTGATGTATCCTTGATTTTAATGTCTAAAACACAATCATGCAAAAAAATAGAACAAAAACTTGACATGGGATAAGTAAAAAACTTGAACCCTAAGAGACTTAATTTTTGAGAAGTTTGATATTTCTGCCCTGAGATGTGAAATTCCATAACTCAATGTAGAAACATGATGTAAGCATGTTCTTTATGTACAGATTTATCTTTTTGTGTTATCTTTTATCCAAAGTTTGTTTCAACTCATTTTCATAACTATAACTCAAGATATTGCAGTTTTACCAAAATATGTCGTTTTTTGACCAGTCAGCACTACCGACTTGGAAACCCTATTTTCAAATGAGATCCGAACTTTGGTCAAAAGATGAAAGTTCTAGATAACATGTATATATATCTATCCACCAAAAATGAGAAGAAAATATTAACTCAAAACCCCTATTGAGTTTTAGCCCCCACGGGACACTCTGTTACATATTTTTATATAACTCAAAACCCCTATTTTTAATGACCTATTCTAAAAGTGGTCTACATGAACATTGTAGCTAACATATTGAAATATTTGGTTCCTAAAAATCAGACCTTGAAGCCTCGGGATGATATCCAAAACCATTTCAAACCCTATGTCCAAAATCGGCTCTGCTGAGTTTTAGCGGCTGACAGAACCTACTTTTTAAAATGGCCAAAAACTCTATCTTGTTTCAAGCAACTATCCTTATCTCTAAATATGAAACTTGTAGGGAACATGTTAAACTAGAATATACTAACAAATGGGCTCATTTGGACTTGATACAATACCCCGAAATTGAGACCAAAAGAAGCATGTTTTTGGTAAAATCTTAAGAAAAGTGCTGAACTGTCTTTTCTTAGGATATTTTATTTACCATTTTTCCTTAGGTTTTGGCCTTTGTGTTAAAGATAAGACTTATAGAAAATATTTTTATCTAAATGGTGTTTAAAAATCATAGTTTGATTCCAAGTCTAGAAGCCCGAAAACACTTTCGATCCTTTTAATTTAATACTCGAATTTGGACTTATGATTGCTATGTGTGATTTGAATATCCTTTGCTGTGAGACCCAAGTTTTATATGATGATTAGTTAATTGGTGTTTATTTGTGAATATATGATGATTAGAACGCATGCCATTATTAGTTGTGGTTTAGAATATAAGTTGTTATACTATGAGCATTATGATTGTTGCACTGGAGACATCTTTTGGGTTATTCCCTTATATGTTTTTAAGTTGTATCTTGATATGGTTGATGTGGGGGAAGGCAGGCCTTTATATCTTGGTCAGTGAATCCTAGTTGATGGGGATGTTGACAACGGGCCATATGCGTCCTGAGCCATGTTACGTCCTGAGCCGTACCACGTCTTGAGCCAAACTGTCGCTATACGCCGTAGTGATCGGGAACGCTGATGTACGAAAACCTAACGTACGGGAACGTAATGGTACCATTCAAATTGTTGTGTCAAGTATGATTAACTTTGGGCCATGTATGTCCTAAGTTGTGTTATGTCCTAAGCCGTATCACGTCTTGAGCCGAATTGCAGCTATACACTATAGTGATCAGGAACGCTGATGTACGGAAACCTAACGTATGGGAATGTAATGGTGCAATTTGGATTATTATATTGGATATGTTAACTTTGGGCCATGTATGTCTTGAGCCATATCACATCTTAAGCCGAACTGTGGCTATACGCTGTAGTGATCGAGAACGTTGATGTATGAGAACCTAACGTATGGGAACATAATGGTGCCACTCAAAATTTAATTGGTTGATTTATAATCGGGATGGGTTATGTTGAGTTGTCTTTCATGATTCTAAGTCTAGGGCATCCCTAGTTGCCATTTTAAAAAATGTTTTAGGATGAATTCCCCTTGTGCAACCCGTGCGTGTCCCCGGTGTTTGAAATGGTTTATCATGCATATTGTTGGGCACCATGGGTTCATTGCTAACATTCTAGTTTTGATGATTTAAACTTTGGGTTGACACCAAACGAGCATCCTGGTTCTTAAGGTGGGAATTGTTAGCCCGGATAAGGGTGGCTGATAATTGGTTGGCCCACCCCCACGCCGTTTCCATTGAGTAAAATTGTTGTGGCATGTCACCCGATGAAGCATTTACTATTCGCAACGAGGTAAGGACAGGTTTGGTGATCAAAGTCCCATCAAGTCTACTCTGGTGATTCTCGATGTGAAATTCCTGTTATAATCTGGGTGCATGTTGGGATGGGCATCAGCATTTCATACATGGCATCTCATATACACTTATTTATTGACTTATCTGCTATTCTGTTATAAAATTGTCTGTCTCCTTGACTATAAACTATATTGGTGCTATATGGTATGTATTGCGGTGAATTTTGTGCCGTGAGATTAGTTAAAAGGTTAGAGCATTTTGCTTCTAGGCCTCAGCTCAGGGCATTCGTGCCACAGGTGACGAGGAGTTCTTAGAGGAATTCATCTCAAAGAAAGAAGAAGAGTTTGAAGAACGTAGTGAGTTCCAAGAGCACGTGGATCTCGCTGATGCATTTTGAGGAGTCGAGACCTCTGCTTTTGTTCTTATATTGAGTTTTTCTTGTGCTTACTGTAATTTTGAAATTTCTTGGTAAAACTATAATAGTTATGAAATTGTGAATGGTTCAGAACTCCTTTATGATGTAATAATTATCATAAGTAAATATGAATAAATGGCTAAAATAATCCTTTATTTATATTTATGTATGTCCCGACGTGCCCGGAGGACGAAGCATCACACTTCACCCTCTGTGTGAACAAAGATTCTAAAATAGAATGTACAAGATATCAAAATGAATAACAAGATTCTTAAAACACATTTTCATGTCATTGGCCTCACATACCCTTACGGTCGTAACAACAGGATATGGCAGCCGTGACAAAAATGAAGGAAAAAGATTCGGCCGCCATATTATTATAACCTCATAACATACAGATATGAAGGTGTATGAAATGGAGACCATGGCCCATTTAGTGTAGGCCAGATCTACCATCTATTACCTAACAGGAAACTAAACAGAGATGCAGAAAGAAGAAAATGCTAAACAGAGCAATAAAAGGATATATAACCTTGAAATAAACATATAGCAGAGAGTTTTCAAGAGGGTTTTTTCCTTTCTACCCTTAAAACAATGTCACAGCCATAACAACAGAATATTGCGATCGTGAATATAAAGAGACATAAATGTATCGGCTCTTTTAAAAAGTGCACAGCCGCGACTGTGGGTTTAACAAAACATATCGCGTGACATAAGAAGGTCGCGGCCGTTATGTTTCGAAACCTCATAAAGCTTTTGATGTATTCAATGTGCTTGTGAGCATCAAAACAAAACGCAAATAAATGTAAATATGCGAAATAGAGGGATATGAAAATACTACTAGTAATGCAAAACTTGGAGGAAATAAATGTTTACATTGAAAAGAATGATAAACAAGTAGTAAAATAATGGAGACCTAATCCACGACACCCTCAGAGGAAGAATATGAGGGTTTAAGAAGAGTCGTGGTATCCTAAGGTTACCTCGTGTGAATATCCAACTCAAATGTCCCCTTAGTGGGGAGAATATGATACCTCCAAGCCAATATATGCGCTCCAAGAACTCCTCCAAGGCAAGCAAGAACATGAACGAGGCTCGAAAAGTATAGGATGGATGAGAGAATATCAAATGGGGGAGTATTTTGATAGAGTTTGGGCCTCCAGGTGTTTCTCTCTCTGGTTCTTGTGTAAAACAACGCCTATTTATAGGCAAAGAGAGCAACACAGACCTCTTCTGGGATGCCACCACCTATTAAAAAGGGGTAATAGTAACAACTTCTACCTTTTTGCTTTTTTACAGTGTAGACTGCTACTTTTATGGTGGTAAAAAGGATAACCGTGACTTTCAAAAGTCACAGCCTAGATAACAAAGTGGCAGCCGCAACAAAGAAAGTCACGACTTGGTTTAGGATTTTCAAAAAAGTTACGGCCATGAGAGCAACAACATGGCCTGTTCTAAGGTTTTCAAAAAGGTGGTAGTCGTGTGGATGGGAATGTCATGGTCAAAAGGGTTTTTTAGAGTTTTTAGATTTTGAGCCATATTCGTGATTTTACTTGCTTGGGAATGTCTTTGAGCACGATTCTCATACTTTCGTCATTGGAGCGCATTCGAGACGGGTGCTTAAGATTTGACTTGATCAGATTAGAGTGTCTACAGTTGTCCCTCTTTAACAGAGCTTGCAACAACTCGTGGTGCAAGTAAATGTCAAAACTCTAGAGATAAACCGATTAAACAAGCCGCCAATCTTAGGCACACAAAAAAACATGCAGAAAAGTGTGGTCGAACTCGAATTTTCATCGAGCTTCCTATGTACCCCTTTTGTAAGGGATCGTACCAGTCATAGTTTGTGGGGTAATACATATGATGTAAGTAAGCTAATCACGATGCATGATAGTTCGAAGAAACATTAGTTAGTTTTTGGTCTTGAAAGGACCAACGAGGCTGAACGAAGCTTAAGGTCAAACGGACACCGACAAAACAGTTTAAAGTCATGAGGTAGACCAATTACTTGGGGGGCAACTTTAAGGTCATGAGGAGGACCGATCGTTCTAGGGGTATTTTAAGATCATACGAGAATCAAGGAGTCAGTTTAAGGTCATGAGGTAGACTGGAGGTGTTAGGAGTATTTTTAGGTTATGCGAAGACCGATAATTCAGTTTATGGTCATGAGGAGGACCGAAAAGTCAATTTAAGGTCATGAGGAGGACCGATCGTTCTTAAGGGCATGCTTATCAGTTTTAGGTTGTGATGAGGATAGAAGATATAGTGATCATTTTTAGGTCATGAGAGGATCGATAAGTCATTTTAAGGTCATAACGAGGACTGAAGAGGTAAAAGGCGCATTTTAAGGTCATGCGAGAATCGACGACCTAGTTTAAGGTTGTAAGGAGGATCAGACTCTTACAAGTGGGGCAAGCTTATCAGTTTTAGGTTATAATTAGGATCAGCAATGCTAGGAATAGTTTTCAACTCGTGTTGAGGACTAATGAGTCAGTTTTAGGTCATAAAGAGGATCGAAGATGCTAGGGAGAGTTTTAGGTCGTGTCGACGACCAAGGAGTAGTTTTAGGTCATGAGGAGGATCGAAGACACTAGGGACAATTTTAGGTCGTTTCGAGGATCAAGGAGTCAGTTTTAGGTCATGAGGAGAACCAAAGATGCTAGGGATAGTTTTAGGTTGTGTTGAGGACCGAGGAGTCAATTTTAGGTCATGAGAAGGATCGAAGATGCTAGAGGTAGTTTTAGGTTATGTCGAGAACCATCAAGGTTTTAGGGCATATAAAGAGGGGTTTCAAAAAGGTTTTCGATTCGTTCTTAAGCCTGCACAAGAAAAGCTCAATGGCCTACAAAGGTTGGGGCATAGAAAACATGGCGGCTGTTATTTTCGAAGTGGCAGCCTACACTATTATGCCCTAGGGCAGCCTGAACATAAAGATCACGACCATGAGAAACGTTCGAAAAAAATCTTTGGTCGTGGCTAAAAAATGTTGCAGCCTAGGTCAAGTTGTTATGACTGTAATATTTAAAGGCATCGAATTTAACGATCGTAAGGTCGATAGCAGGACATAAGCTCTGAGATAGGTATGAAAAACAATTTACGCGAACTGAACAAAACATCTTTCTCCTCTCTCCTTCGACTCTCTCTTTCTCTCTCTCGTCTCTCTTGAATCTCCCATCTCTCTCACTTTCTTGACTCTTTCTCCCTCGACCCTCTCCTCTATAAGGATGTTTCTCCTCTCCTTGGTTTCGACTGTGTTTTTCACTCTCATGGGTGGGTGGCTTTCGATTCGATTTTGTTGGGGAAGAAAGTGTTGACGCCGGTGGAGGAGGTGGCATGGGTGTTGATGGTGGTGGTGGTGGTGCAATGCCAGTTGGTGGTGGCACAGCGGGCATGGGCGGCGACGATGGAGATGATGCCGCGGCTAGAGCCGTCGACTAAGGAGGTAGCGATGATGACATGGTTGGTGGTGCGGGGGGTGAGGACGATGACCTATTGGAGGGTGCGGCTCCTGGTATGCTAGAACATTTTGACTCAGCCACGTACATCCCTCTTCTTCGCCGATTACAAAAGCCAGCAACGAAGAGGTTTATTATCCCAAGCATGATCGCAGAGCGTGAGATTCTTCTCTGCCGTCGTGAGGATCATTTCTCAGCTAGGAACCTAGAAGTAACTTGATCATTACTTGCTTTGTGAATCATTTGTGTATTAAACTTGCTTTGTATTGAATTGAATTTGAAATATCATTAGATGCTTGAGGGTTTAGAAATGAATTGAATTTAAACCGGAAGTTAGATTCGAGATTTAAAATTTTGAACTGACTTTGACTTTAGCTTGGACTTGAATTTAGGATGGATTTGAACCTTGAACTCGAATGGAAATAACCCTCGAACATGGTTTAAAATGAACTTTGAATGTGGATGAACTTTGGATTGAAACTTGAACTTAAACCTTTGAACTTAGATGAAACTTTGGATTCGAATATTGAATTGTATATTAGATCTGAATTGAATTGAATTCGATATCGAGTTGGAATTGAAATTGAGTTAAACTTTTGGATTTAAAAACGAGATGAATTTGATTTGGACAGAAAAATGGATTTTGTGTTGAATTTTGAACTTAGATCGAAAAATGGATTTTTTTTATTGAATTTTTGATTTGGGTTTCTAGGTTTAGGCTAGATTAGATCTTTAAAGGAAATGGAATTGAAATTGAGTTTTGACTTTTGAGTTAGGTTATATTTTGTAAATGGGGCTCGTTTGAATTGAATTTGGGATAGAAAACATTTTAAGATTTTGGACAAGACGTAATCTCACTTTGTGTTAAATGGGTTTGAGTTTTAGATAAAAACAAGTCTTCAAATAGAAACCATGTTAGTTCGTGATGAGTCAAATGCAGGAGTTTGGTTGGTTGGATTTTAAAAGTTTGAATTTCAAATCGACACAGATCTCGTGGAATTTCAAACTTAGTTTTGTGATTTGAATTGGGCTGGATTTGAGCGGAGTTGAATTTTAGGGTGAACTTTTGATTTGAGGTTGGATTCTAATGTTCAAAATCATTGGTTTTGAGTTTTGTTTTGCACTTGAAATGAATTTTACTTTAACGGTGTTTTCAAATTTGAAATGGATGAATGACATCATCATCTTAAAACCAAATTCCAGACAGGTTAGAAGTTGAATTTTAGGGCCAAATTTAGATTACCTAGGGTTGTTTTGGGATCTAATTGTTGGATTTTTCGTTTTGGTCATTGTTTGTTTGTTTTAGCTATCTTGTCGTATATTTCATTGTTGTTTCTGTTATTATTCCTGTTTACTGATTCATTCATCTTGTTTTTGTTTTAGAGGAGGCTTCGTATTCATGATTTTGGTGGCTCCTCTGATGTTCTGGAGTGGTACATGACCCTTCCTCCGTGCAGCAGGGAGATTGTCAACTGGTTTTGGCAGTTTTATCACCATGCTAGAGAGGACCAGCAATGATCGGGTTACCCTAGTGGCCCTAATTGAGAGATGGCGGGACACCACAAACACCTTTCATCTTCCCATATTCGAGGTGATTCTTAGCCCACTTGATTGCTCTCTTATCACTGGGATCTGAGTTGGCAGCAACCTGATCCAATTTGATCCTAATATCTTCCAGAGCCCCGCGGCTCTTGTGAGACCCCGAACCTTGTCATTTTGAATTATTTATACATGATTACTGTTGGGAATGTATACTGAAAAGTCATGCTTTTATGTATTTTATTCTAGATCCCTGGCATATTAATAAGAAACATTTGAGATGATTTT